>NDXB01001694.1:438-25518 GCA_002631895.1 Agapornis roseicollis | reverse complement strand
TGTTGTTTTTCATGTGCCTTAGCATGCCTTCCAGGAGAATCTGCCCCAAGGTTTTGCCAGGCAGAGAGTCTGTAACTTCCCAGGTCACTCATTTTCCCCTTTTTGAAAATGAGGGTTCTATTTCCCTTTGATGAGCAGCTTTTACACAGAGACAAGGTCTTTTCTGTTCCTCATACCATCACACCAGCACGTTGGCTGGGTGTTCGCAAGGAGTTGGGAGAGGACCCCAGCTGACAAAAGGAGAAAAAAGGAAAGCTGGAAAAAGGAAAAAGTCATAAACATGGCGTATGGTGCCATGCTTAGCACATAAAGCTGCAGGAGGAAGCAAGAAGGAAGAGGACATTTGGAGTGGTGGAGTTTGTTTTCCCAAGTCACTGGGAACCCTGCTTTCCTGGAGATGGCTGAATGCTGCCTGCCACAGCTGAGACTGTTCATCCTAGAAGACAAAAGGCTTAAGGGGGAAGGAGGAATCTCATCCATGTGCATAAATAGCTGAAGGGATGGTGCAAAGTGGACCAATCCAGGCTTGTCGCAAAGGTGCCCAGTGGCAGGACCAGAGGCAATGTGCAGAAACTGAAACAGGCTGCTCCATCTGAACATCAGGAAATTTTTTCACCATGAGGGTGACCTGCCAATGGGAAGTGGTGAATGAATTCCTTGTTTTGCTTAGCTTGCCTGGGCAGCTTTTGCTTTATCTATTGTCTTTATTTTAATCCATGAATTTTCTCTCTTTTACTCTTTCAATTCTTTCCCCATCCTGCAGGGGAAAGTGAGAAAGTGGCTGTGTGGGGCTTATTTGCCAGCTGCTTATATAAACCACAATACAAATCTTGCTGTCATTCAAAGCGACCTGCAAGAGATGAAAAGGTAGACCCAATTTCCCACTTTCATAACATACTGCCAAGCCATAAATATATATTACTTTTTTCCTCCTAGTGGGCATTCATGTTTGTGGAATCAGAGAGTTTGAAGCGGAGCTTAATACATAGATTCTTTTATCTGTGCCAGCTAAACCAGAACAGACAAAATCAAAGGGTGTCTGGTGCACCTCTCAGAGGTGCAATTTCTTCTTCCCCCCTCACCTCCCAGAAACTAGAAGAAGTAATAAAAAAGTTCTTTCTTTTTTGCTTTGCTTTTTGTATTTTGGACTGCATCCCATTGGACAGTCTGTCAAACATCCAAGACTACCCCTCTCTCTTTTGGAAAAGTTTCCCAGCTAAGAACCATCCAGTTTGCAAGGTGTGACACCAGCTTCTGTAATGCTTCACCCCCCATTCATGCTCCACATCAGCTCCCCCTCACGTCTCCTGGCCTCATGGCCCTCTTCAAAGGGAACTGGTTGTGACAGTTGGATCTGGAGGCTTTTGCAGCTAAATAAAACATAACCCTGGGTCTTGGTGACAAGTAGTTCAATACCCTGATTCCTTGAAAGGTTTAGTAATAATTTTTGTTGCCTCACCTGATGATGTGCAGTGAATGGTGTTCTCAGAGTTAAGTTAGTCTTTCACAAAAATTTCATTACTCTGGTTCACCAGGTCAAAAGACTTAGGAAATGGGATGCTTAGAAAGCTGTGACAGAAGGAGCAGTGAATGGCAGGAGATTAAAAAGGCTTCTCCCTTGCAGCAGTTTCCACTGCACTGACTCAGGAGGAGCTGGTTGAGAAGGCACTCAAATTGTTCTGGTGATTCCATTACCAGGGAGAGGTATGAATTCTCCACTGCAGCACCTCACCTGGGAAACATGGACAGAGCCTGCAGGGTCAGGTGGTCAATGGAAGTAGAGTATATCAGATTGCCGTGGTCAGCATGTACCTGCTGCTCCTCCCTGCTGTCCTGGGAATCTTTTCTTTCTCTTTTCTTCTGCAGTCATGATTACAAGGAAAAACTACAGTCTGCACATATTAAGTATTTGGTGATCTGTATGCAAGTTGTACCACAGTTGTACATACTTAACTGTAAATATAAATGATACTCAGTTGTCTAGTGTACATTTAAAATATATACAAAGCTTCTATTTAATGTTCTGGTTGTCTGCTTATTCAAGCTGTTTATAGATGTTTACTGAGGCAATTAAACTATGACAGTTGTAATCCTGTTTCCAGTGGCCGCCATTCCATTTGTACCTCCAGGAGGGAGCAGCTCACTGTTGCATCCTAGTTGCCCCTCTCTGTACCCAGGCATCAGCAATAGTTGGAGAGCAGTGATGAAGACAGGGTGAAAAACTGTGCTGCTTCTTGTACTCCAATTCCTAGCTCCAATGTGACTTTTTTTGCACCATTTAATGAGGTGGGGGAAGTCCTGCAGTCAGGCATCTTTATAAATACACAGTCATTTCTAATCTGCAGACCAAGAAGAAGAGAGGATGAAATATCATCCTCCTTCAGCTGCCCTGAGGAGAGTGAGAAATTAATGCGTTTGTGGCTAGGTGCTCCCATTGAAAGCATTCTCCCCTCTGTGCTGGGAGGGTCTTAAAGGCCTAATGAAACATGTTACTTCTTGATGCTGCAACTGGGACTATATACTGCTGTGGCACTGTGTCTGGGAAAAAATGTAATTGGTGAAGCCTGGCCTCAAATGCTGATGAAAAGAAATGAACTGCATACGCATATGTCTCAAAGCAGACATTAAAGCTGAGATATGGTTGACAGTACACCAGGGCCCCTGATTAAATGCAAAGCCCCTGTATAGAATGCAGTCTCTTGCTGGTCTTCCTATATCGTTGTCTAACCCTAGACAAGACCCAAACCCTACTCTGCTTAACTTGCAAGATCAGACAAAATGGCCATGGGTAAAACACATTCTGTATGTGTGCCAACATGGTGATCCCCATCACAATCAGCAGGCCGGTCTCAAGGGTACCCAAAGGCCATTCAAAACCTTCAGAACTTTCAAACGATGCTGCTGTACTTGTCACTGGGGCTGGTGTAGCTGCTGTGCTTGGAGCTGGAGCAGCTGCGCTGTCTGCTGCGTTTGGAGTTTGAGAAGCTTATGTACTTGTCACTGGGGTTGGTGTAGCTGCTGTGCTTGAGTAGCTGCGTTATCTGTTGTAGTCAGAGTTTGAGTAGCTGCTGTAGTTGTTACTAGGGTGTGTGGGAATGTCTCCCTCACATGCTGACTATCTGAGGAGGGGAAAAAAGGTGTGTAATCACTATATGCTTCCATCGTATACATCCCAAAGTATAGAGCAGGTGACCACATTGGGAGTGCAAGCCAGATCAGTTTCATGATCACTGAGTCTATTGTATTACAAGTCATTACCATACAGTACAGTGAAACAAGAAACTTAGCCCAAGGCCCCCAGCTGATAAACAGTAACACAACAAATGCCTGCTGTAAGTAAGGTATGACATGCTGAAACTGTGAGATCAAGAGCAACAACTTTGAGAGCAGATAAATCAGCATTATGATGAGTGACTATTAATCCAAAACAATAAATGCTTATCACAAATACAATTAGACACACTCCAGTCAGATCTGTCGTTATCTCAATCCTTCATGCCCCACTTTGGGCACCAAAAAGAACTGTCGTTGCTTAAGCCCAGGCTGTCACTCAGAAGCCATGCAGTTCATTCACTCACTCCCCTGCCCCAATTTCTCCCCCAGCTCCCAGAGGGATGGGGAGGAGAATTGAAAGAGTATAACTCCCACGGGTTGAGATAAGAGCAGTCCAGTAACTCAGGTATAACACAAACCACTGCTGCTACCACCAATCATAATAATGATAAGGGAAATCACAAGGGAAGAAAATATAACCGCTCACCACAGACCTACCAATACCCAGCCCAACTGAGCAGTGACCCTTCCAGGTAACTGCCCCCAGTTCTACATCCTGGGCATGATGTGCTGTGGTATGGAATACCAATTTGGCTAGTTTGGGTCAGGTGTCCTGTCTCTGCTTCCTCCAGTCTTCCCCTCCTCCCTAGCAGAGCATGAGACTCACAAAGTTCTTGGACAGAGTAAACATGACTTAGCAACAACTAAAAACATTGATGTTATCAGCGCTGCTCCCAGGCCATAAGTCAAAACCACAGCACTGCACCAGCTACTAAGATGGAGAAAAGTGACTGTTACTGCTGAACCCAGACAATCATGCAGTCCTTTACTGTATTTGGGAGAAAGCAGAGTGATGGAGATGGAGAAATTCTCACCTGTGCTACGGAGCTAGTGGAGCAAAAAAGTTATCGTGTGAAAGCGTAACTGATTTTGCAACTCTTGTTTGACAATACTATGGGAAGATGAGACTTAGAGATTTCTCATTCTGTGACATTGCAAGTAGAAAGTATGGGATGAAAATTAAAAATATATCTCTGGATCAGATGATGAGAAGCATAAGTACAATATAACATAAGGACCAGCAGCACCTAATGAGCAGTAAACAAGATCTTGCCATGATACAGAGCAAAGCAGATTATTATGCAAAAGTAACACAATGCAATAGTCACAGAAGTAAAAGGTGGAATCTTTAGAAACATTCAGTGATATTCTCTGTAGATATTCTTCTGTCTGAGTCCCCAGAGAACCAGTAAAGACAAAATAATATCACAGGGAAAGGCAGAGAGACCATCTACTGCTCACCTTTTCATTTTTTGTCATTCCATGTCCTCAAATAATTAAGTTAACAGAGCCTTTACTCTTTGTAGCTCTTTGAAAAGATCTATGCTGGAAATTATGTTATTTCACACATTCATAAATCATCTGGAAAAATGTAGTAATGAAATTTCCTGATGACACTCTATTATTTAAGGCAGTAAAATGGCATTCAACTGTGAAGAGTTGCAGATGGCTCACAACACTGAGTAATTGGGCCAAAAAATGGCAGATGAGATGCTAATAAATACAAAGTATTGCACATGGATAAACCCATTCTTAACCATGCATAACAGCAATGGGATCTAAATTAGCTGTCAACATGCAGGAGAAATGATCTTCAAGTTATTGTTGATAATTCCATTAAAATCTCAATACCTTGCTCAGGATCCATCATAAAAGGATTCTTAAGAAAGGAACAGAGAAATAACAAAATAATAATCCTCTGTCACTTTATGCATTTAAAGCATGCACATATAGTGAATGTAATGTGCTGATCTGTTTCTTCCTCCGAGAGAACAAAAGTAGAAAACACAGAGAAAGGCAAGAGAAGTCAAAGATATGGAATAACTTCACTATGAGGAAATGTTAAAGAGTTCAAAATATTTTCATTTTTGAGGCAAAAGGATTAGAGAGGAGTTTATGTACATATATATGTACACAGTCATGAATGACATGTAGGAGTGAATAGGAACTCACAACAGAATAGTAAAGGTGAACTGATTAAACTCTCAGGTAGCATGTTTAAAACTTTAAAGGACATGGTGGTTAAGGTTATAAATGAATAATTTATCCATGGATTAATCATCACACAGTGTTGTGGCTGCCTGAGATTTAGATTGATTCAGAAACTGATTAGATTATTTAATGGGAAGAAAGCCCATCCAAATCTACTAAGAAGTCTTGTTATTATCTCTGGCTCAGAAAATATCTCTTCACGCATGCACTATTTTTATAACACTCCCCTAAATCTCTTTTAACAGCCCAAATGGGGGTCTGGGTGCAGGATTAGCTGAGTCTCTTGCTGAAGACACTGTGTTCAAACCCTCCCAGCATGTCCTGTGGTTTTCCTCCATTGTGTTCCCAGGGTGGCTCCTGTGGGATCCTGAAGGCCTAGACCAGATTTTCCAAAGGATTCCAGGAAGCAGAGATGCAAAGCTCAGGCCATCCTGACAAAAACAAGTGCTAGTCACCTCTCAGAGTCTGTATGTCTGTGAGATGAAGGCAAAACTAGAGCCAAGCACCTTCCTGAGCAACACAAAAACAAAATACACACAAGGTATCATTGGGGAGATAGCAAAGAGCTACCTCATTCAGATGAAAAATCTTCTCATTTACAAGAGTGGTGGTCAAGGAACAGACTCATATGGATGATCCTCAAAAAAACCAGCATTTATATATCATGTCATTATTTCAAAACTGCTTGGCACATTAATGGCATGGATTCCCCATCTCTCCTAGACCACCTTCTCTGAGCTTCCTGAAAACAGACACTTCATGGGGAGCCAACCTTTTCCCACCTGGACCCCTAAGCAAAGAGCCCACAGCAGGTTGGGGCCCTTACTGTATATGCTCCCCTGAGACTGCATTTTGTTCTACAAAAAGCTGAAGAGCTTTCTCATCTCATATGATAGACTCTAGACCAATTTAAAGAGCTCTCTTTTAAACTAATAATTCAATATGACAGCAGACTACTCAAATAAATCAGTATATTCAGGTATGTCTCGAAGGCCTATTGTTGGTATTCATAATGCACAGTAGATGTTTCAATATAAAGTCTTAGTCTTGGTCAAAGTTCTCTACAAGAGTTGACTCTGGAGATGTTCTAAGACCCCTTCACAAAAAAGTCTGAGTATCACTATACACCAATGAGACTCGGACTCTTACTGATTTCTGACTAAAGGGGTGAAATCCACAGATTCTTCTGAGGGTGAAAGACAAACTAAGGATCACTCCCCAAAACTGGAGGCATGTTTTTCAAAAGGTCTGATCAGTGTGCACAGACAAAACCTCTCTTTTACATGGTGATGCCAGGCATGTCAGACCAGGGTATTTTTATAATTCAGACAACATCAGAGAGTATATCTGGGCAGTAGGTTTTAGACCAGTGATGTGAGCAGCCACAGAGGTAACATGGTTGGAAGAGGAAAACTACTGAACAGAAGAGAATGCCTGCTGAAATACATCAACAGACAAAGTGCATACTAGCCTGGGAGCTGTGAGCCTGGGAACCAGGTCTGTGAACCAGAAACATCCTGAAAAAATACAGCTTGTCTATTTGAAGTATACCCAGAGTACCTAAAAAAAAGAGATGTCTTGTAATACCATCAATAAGTGCAAAACCAAGGGATTATAATGGCAACTTATAACCTGAAAAGGTGGAAAAGCATGTGGAAATATAAAAATTGCTCTGAAAAAAACCCAGCCAATATCATCATCACCTATTTTCTGTGACATGTGAAATACCAAAATTTACAGCATCTACTGCCTGCTTGAACTTATGATGTCTGTGCTCTCTTATGTCTCTAGGATATGAAAATGACTTGATTTTTATTCAAAATGGAGCCAATATCTCTGAGAACAAGGTGTTCTGCACATAGTTTTCCTTTGTCAAACAGGTTAAATACCCTACAAGAACTTCCTACAAGATCTGAAGCTCTTACTTGAGACCCAGGTGAATGACTCCAGGCTCTGTGAAGTGGATTATCTTTGAAATTAAACTTTCTCTATTATTGGTCACCCCGTGGGACCACTCTTGGGGGCAGTTCGATTTGTCCTCCCACCTCTGGGATTGTTTACCCTTTCTGAAATCTAATTCACTTGACACCAGTATTATACTTCTATATATGTAATCTATTGTAAGTATATCTGTTGGTAAATTGTTGATAAACTTGATTCCTTATGATAATTTGTAGTAATCTTTAATAGTATATACACCTACTTAGTTGTTGCTGTTACTGGTTGTTGGCTATTGATTGCAATGATATTGATTGTTACTGTATGATTGGTTGATATTATATTATTGTAGATAGTAATTTGTAATAGTTTGATATCTATATTTATTTCATTAATAATGCATATACTTGCTAGTGGTGATTTTGTGTGGTATCTGTGGTGATCTGTAATAGAGAAATTTAGAGGATAAAACCTTTGTGCCCTTTGTTAAAGAATTCTACAAGCTCACAGTCATGATCTCTATATATCTGCAGGCTGAGTAACCCTTTAGGTCATGACAACCAGTTGCTGGCCCAGTTTGGCCTGGGTCAGCTAGCAGTGTCTTGGGGAGCAGCAGGGCATACAGAACAAGTTAGCATAGACCAAGAAGATGACTGCCTATAACCAGTTTTAGAGGGCAAAATTGTTCAACAGCATGGAAGCACTCACATTGCTCTTCTTTTGACAGTCCCCCAATGGCCTCCAGCTTCACTGAACCATGGTGCCCAGAACTTTACAAGATATTCCTTCTCAGGCATACTGATACACTAAGTGTTTTGCCAGCTCCCCATGTGCTTATATATAATGGTATGATGTTTACTTTTTCCTTAACAGTACATTGTTGTGTTCTGCTTGTGATCCACTATAACTCCATGGATCCTCCTCTGAAAACAGCAACCCACTTGTTAAATACACTGTGCCCATGCAGTTGAGTGCTCATCTCTTAGAGCATTTCCTTGCAGTTATGCTTGGTTTTCATACCCTTTCTCTACTCTGTCAAGATAACTTTGAACCCCAAACCTGTTTTCCAAACCAGCTTTGTGTCATTTTTAAGTATACAAATGGGATCACTGGTGCAATCACTGAGTAGAATCAGAGCAGAAAGACCTCTGGAAGACCTCTTGCTGCCTCTTTGTATTTTGCCATTGAACCAATTCTGAGTATAAATATAGAACATGTTTTGTATACACCGTCTAGTGACTTCATCCAGCTCATATTTCTTTTGCTGGTTTATAAGAATGTCATAAAATATCAAATCAAATGAGTTCCCAAAGTGACGTTCTATAGATTAGTTTAAAATCTGTTTATCTGCTTCAGAGGAAAATTAAATTGCATTTATACAATTTGTTCCTTACAAATCCTCAATTACTCCTTAATTCTTTTGTTATCTTTTAGATATTTTCTAAATACTTCATCATTCAATTCAAATGATTTCTTATGGTCATTGGTCTGCAATTCTTCATGTTCTCTTTTTTCATGTTTGTTGGGAGAGTCACTACTGTTGACCTGAAGAAAAGTGAGAGGTACTTCTAAGAAAACATCAGAAGTAAAATTATAGTTATGGAAATTATATACCAGATGGGTCTAGTATATATGATGAGAATGCTCACTGTTCATGATGGCCCCTTCCTGCAGTCTCCAGATCCATAATCTGGCATGACAATTCTGAGACACATGCTCAGAAAAGGGACTGAGTATCAATGCCTTTTTCTCAACTCTGCATTTTAGCCAGGATCCTGCCAAGTCTGATCTGCTGTGGGAGGTGGACTTAGCATAGCACTAGTGGAAGTGGTGTGGATAGGCATACTGAGACAGATCATCAAAGACAGCAGAAGTCTGGTAAGTTGGAAGAAGGGAAAGCAGAAGGATGCAGAAGAGCAACTGTGCAAGGGATGAAATGAGTTGTTTTCACCTATCCTTCTGAAATGTGCACACAGTTTTGGCTAGGCAGTGTCAGGCTGGGATGAGACACAATTCTGCTGTGCACTGTCAGCTTGCTTCTCTGTTGCTTTTACAATTTACTGAATGTAGAAATGAAGAAAGCATTGAGTTAGGAGGGAACAAGACAGGTGATGACCTGGGTATAGGAAGATCTTAGCAGCAAAGTATTTTATCCTGAATAAGCACATTCCTGTTCCTGCACCTCATACTTATGTGCCTATGCCTCCAGCACAAGGTTGTCATATGCTGTGGTGACCTGTTGGCTCCCACTGATGGGGAGGAAATAAAGAAAAAAGAGTCTGTGTCACAGGCTGAAATGGCTCTGACTTTCGGGGATCCTTTCTTAGCTTTTAAGGTGAGTATTGTCTAGGCAAAGATGGACAGTTTGCCAGCCTCCAGTCTTAGCACAACCTCTGGTTAAAACCAGGAATCTAGGAGAGAGATAACAGTGCAGACACCACATTGCCCTGCGTGAGTTTATCTGCGTTTGTAATTGTGGGGCTAAGGTCAGCTCTGATAATAGACACAGTTGCCATGTCATCCAACTCCAGCAAAAACGCCATGTGGGCTTTCCCATATGGCCAAATCACCCTACCTCAGGTGCTCATCTGGCTCTCAAATGCTGGCTGAGGGACCCTGCTCCCTAGCTGCTCTCCTGCATCAACTGATAGACTTAAAAGAATGCTAAAACTCTTGGTTTATCAAAGAAATATTTTATTTAAAAGTGGGAACAGTCAAAAGGTCTGGGAATGCCCAGAGCTCTTTCTTTGGAAAAAAGCATATAAGCAGAGTTAGTGAAAGGGACTGGGCTCTGCAAAATAAATATTTGAATCAAAACAGGGTCTCTTCCCAGAAACTGTACTATAATAATACATCTAAATAAACAGACAGAAATAAATACTATTCATTAATAATTCAATTACAGAATTTTCTTGGCAACTTTTAAATAGAATGTATCCAAAATATTGTCAATTCAATGCTCTATACTTCATCTTCAGAAAGCAGAAAAAGCTATTCCTCTATCTTTGCCTACTTTGGATGAAAGAGGGGTTTTTTTTTTCATATAATTACTAAGCTACTTTTCCAAAATGCCTCAGTTCTTATAAACGGTTTGGGACGACCTTGGGCACTGCTGTGCAGAATAACATGACTAATGATGGATGAGAGAGGATAACCTCCTGTTTTCTCTGTCCATGAAACATTTTTTCATAGCCCAGATTGACATAACTCACAGTTAAAATGTCAGAAAAGCTAATGTAAGGATTTGATTAAAAAAGAATTAAATTATAGAAATTTAGTTAGTGTTGCTCAGCATGATTTCATGGATAACAAAAATCTTGTCAAACAAATATGATTTCTTATTTCAATAAGATGACAAATCTCATGATTAAAGATAGCTGCAATGGTAGTCTTACATTGTGTAGTATTTGATTTAGTGATTCAAAAATGTAGAAATATAGGTTGGAGAGCAAAATAATTATCTTGATGACAGACTTCAAGCTTCTGTCAGCAGGGAGGTCATGAATGGCGATGCATATCTTCCTCATGGATTTCCCCAGGTACTAAGCAACTTTATCAGTCATCTGCAAGCAGATATACAGCCAGTTCTGCTAAATTGCAGTCATGACAGAGGTTAGCAATGAGGTCAAAACCCACAAAGGATTGGGAAAACAGAGCATGTTGGCCATTCAGTAAATTCTAACACTGAGGAAAGTGTATTTGGGCATAGCTAAATGCAAGTTATACAACAAAGCAGGAGGACTGACATTCCTGTTGAATAGAGACCTGAGCCAGGAAAACCAGGGTGTCTGAAAAGTGTGTTGGTCTTTCAGAGGAGAAGCAATCTCTATGGAAAAATGCTTAGGCAAAAGGGGTAAACAATAAAGGTTATTCTGAAGAATGGTCTGGGAGAGATCAACACTGAGTGGTTCCTTAGTACTACAGCAAAAGTCTTACAAGAGCCAGTAGCCAAAGAAAAGGGAACTGTACCCAGACCTTCCAATTGGGAAGCCAAAGAAGAAGGACATCACTGTTAAGTAACTATTGAATTACCTGGAACAGAATGTCTTGGCTTCAGAGCAATACCAGCACAAGAAGAGTGCACTTGGGCTGCTTCTGAGGCTGAGCTGTTTAGGTATCTGAGCAACAAACTACTTGTAAGACAGTTAAAGAGTTAAAATTAGTTGTTAGTGCTACAGATGTAATGGGTGCATGCTATATGGAGAGAAAGCAAGGGCCTAAATAGGAGCAGCAACCATTTATGCAACTGATGGAAAAGTGTAACGCAGATTTAGCATTTTATCATTGAAAATGATACTGTGCTTTTTAAATATGTGCCTGATTACTAAATAATTCTATGTGTTCATCTTCTTAACTGTTATCATGAGCTATTTGTGAAGTTAGATGAGAAAGGAAGTGCTCTACAAAATAGCAAAGGTTTTGGAAGCGAAGCAGCATTAACTGCCCAACTTTGCAAGCAGTGAGCAATTATAGTGCTTGCTGAGTTTAACATATTGGGCTTTCTGAAATTCAGGCTGCAAGTTTCTGTTCAATGAACTGAACATGCCATGATAGACATGTGTCTGAACTAATCACAGGGGCACAGGGTATTGTTAGCTGTGATTGATATAAGCTGAAATTGATTGGAAATAAAACTGTAACTTTTTTTGTTAGTGGGAAATATGGACACATAGTGCAAAAAAAACCAGGAACAGCATTAGCCCTTTGAGTTAAGTAGCCAGACCACCAGGCAGAGCAGCCTGAGTTCATTAACTTCTTTGATTAATAGCACTAATTGTGCTGTCTGAAGAGGTACCTCTAAAGAACTGTGTTACCAATGCATGGGCACTGTGGTCCAAATCACTACCCCATTCACCTGTGAACTCACATTAAGGTGGGATGTCTACAAGCTGCACACTTTCAGAGCAGTCACCCTTCAGGTCGCAGCTGTGAATGCTTTTCTGAAGCCTGTTACCACAAACCCATTGTGAACAATATCTGTCACAAGAGGGCTAGTCACAGAATGGCTACATTAACAAGTGACAGCATGTCCAAAGTGATAGTGTTTATAGGGGCATACAGAAGCCCACAGAAAGTGAGGTTTGATAGAAGACAACAGGCTAGTGAAAGAATTCACTGGAGAATATATGAAGTTGTGTTTCATATTACCATCTCAGCTGTATGCATTGATTCATTTTCCTTCTGCCACCCTTTCACCTGCTATTCAATGTCACAAATAATACATAACCTAGATTTTCTGATTCATTTCGCTAAGAAGTCTGGTGGTTTTGGTAAGTAGCAAATGCAATGTACAAATAAATATTTTCCCTGCATCTTTTAAATGCTGAGTTTTCACTAGTCTTTTGAATGATATATGCTCTTCTTTTTACATTTTCTTTTTCTTAAGAAATTGCCAACATGAGTGTTTGTTAGAGACTTGGAAAACTTACATACTCTAGTACATACAAATCTATGTACCAGAAGATATCCAACAACCTATTTCGTTTTCTTTTTTTAATGCCTTTCCAAAATTAAGCTTCCAAAGCAGGTTTAGCCAAATCAGTAATTGGGCCAAAAGTTATAAATACCTGTTCTTCAGTGCCTTGTTGTTTCCNTTTTTAATGCCTTTCCAAAATTAAGCTTCCAAAGCAGGTTTAGCCAAATCAGTAATTGGGCCAAAAGTTATAAATACCTGTTCTTCAGTGCCTTGTTGTTTCCAGAAGCCTCATTTTAACTATCTGTGATTTAAAAAAACTTCACTTTCAGTAATACCACCATTTATGCTGCCTTTAGTTCAGTCCAAACGGAGTAATTTTTAGAATCGTAGAATCATATATGTTGGAAAAGACCTTTAAGATCTCTGAGTCCAAATGTTAACCAGACACTGCCAAGTCTTCCGCTAAATCATGTCCCTAAGTGCCACATCACACATCTTTTAAATACCTTCAGGAGTGGTGATTCCATCATTTCCCCGGACAGCTTTCTCAACACTTGACAACCCTCGTGGTGAAGACGTTTTTTCTAATATCCAATCTAAACTGTCCCTGGTGCAACTTGAGGCCATTTCTTCTTGTCCTATTGCTTGTTAATTGGGAGAAGAGACCAACACCCACCTTATTGCAACCTCCTTTCAGATAGTTGTAGAGTGATAAGGTTTTTCCTAAGCCTCCTCTTCTCCAGGCTTAACAACCCCAGTTCTCTCAGCTGCTCCTCATAAGAATATTACCATCCATTTCTAGCATTTCCTTTCTGCAGCATGCCTAGTCTTTATGTGTAAGATATCTTCAGTAAGGGCAGGTCTTTTTGCATGTAAATATAGAGTATGGGAGAAAAGATGAATGATAAAAAGCTTCATCTTTAGCATATTTGACAGGCAAAACTCTATGAAGGTAGTGTGTCCAGTATATTTCCTGCAAAAATAATCAATAAATTAACTTTTTAAAATAGCTACTTCTGAGAAACTTGGCATAGTTTTTATGGTTTTTTTGGATAGATTTCTGACCACATGAATACACCTGAAATCTGATGTGTGAGATTACTCTCATTCTTGATTTGCTTCTTCCTTTGATGGCTGTTAGAAGTAAAGGCATCCCTTATTACAAAAGTATGAATGAAGATTAGCCTTCTAAAATTAAAGAAAATTGTCTGAATATTGTGCACGCAGTAAAAAAGTGTGTGCTTGTTTAACTGTATCTCAGAGGAAACAGCATGGATGTTTGAATTTCTTGTGCAAAATTGTGTTAAGAACTGATAACAACTATGAGGTCTGGAAGAACCCATTACAAAGTTATGGTGAAAATGGGAGACATAAAAGATGTGCAGGAGAACAAAAATCTGTTGACAGAAGAGAAGCAATTCATCCAATAGGTCTCTAGAGGTGCATTGGAAGTCAGACTGGGTTTCAGCACATTATCCCTGGCTTTAACATTTTGGGGAAAAAATGAAACGAAAAGAGCACAAAAGGGCATAGCTGCAGCACCTGTGACTGCCTGAGAATAATATACTGAGAGATAATATATTCATGGCATGCACTTCTCTCAGGTTTGTATCATGTATCCAGAAAAAATGCAGCTTTGAATCCAAATGTACTCAGTCCCAAAGAACACCTAGTCCTCCAACTTCAGGTACACTGTATCATAGAAATGCAAGAGCAGACCATTAAGAATAATGACAATACAGACAGACAGGCTATGAGACTATTATTCCTCTCCATTGGTGCTGCAAATTTGTTCTGTGTAATTTTTGTTGAATCAATTCCCTCAAAATCCCACAGGAGCCCTCACAACAAAATAACAGTAATCCTTTTTTCCCTCGTGTCATCCTCATGCAGTCATTTAACTACTTTGAGAGCAAAAAGGAGCTTGAAAAATACCATTAAGTGCTTGGAAATTATTAGAGTACACAGTATAAAATTTTTCAATAACTTGTTGGGCTTTCAATTGAAAATGTTTACCTTTCTCTTGCTTTCTTAGGACTGTAAAAGCAGATGAGTATGAGTCCTGAAGAATACTGTGTTCAGCTGGATTCGCTACAACAGTCCAAGCTTCCCCCAGGGATGGTTAAATGGGCCACTCTAGAAAATAACTTTTATGTTGGTTTTTCATTGATTTACTTCGAACCTTATTGCCCATTATTATGGTATACAGCTTATTGCAGCTAGAGTCTCTGAGTGGTAGATGCTTGATAAATATTTTGCAGGTTTTAGACCAAGATTGCAGTCTTCCAATAATATAGCACTGACCACAGAACCACAGAGAGTTTAACGTCCCCACAATAAATCCTAATTAACAAAATACTCTCATTAATAAGACACACTGGTGAGATTTAGCCATTCTGCACCTGCTTCTGCTCTCCCTTTTGAAAACATGTGTTGGCAGTCAAATCAGTTTCTGTCTTTCAGTCTTCCCTAAAAGACACATGGAAAACAAGGCTGACGTGCCGTAGGACCATCAAAATTGCACCCCTTCTCCTCTGACCACCTGCAGAACACTGAGTGCTCCTGTCTAACCAGACACAGGGTAGAGTGAATGAGGATCTAACCAAAGATAATTTCTTCTTCTTGGGGAGGACAGCAGCAGGTATACTAAATCTCTTTGATCAATGAGAAGTTGGATCCATAAATTAAGGGTTTAGATAGCTATTGCAAGAGCCATTTACACAGTAGCTGTGTAAACCAACATACCTCTGGACACTTCCCAAGAAGCCAGGTGTCTGCAGATATCTCCGTGACCAAATTGGAGGCTAAAGTCTGAGGAGGTTCAGATACTGCAGTGTGGCAGGAACTAAGAATCTGCCCTCATACAGAGGTCATCGTGAAGTAGGTTTTGCTTAAGTGCTTACTTCTAAGGATGTTCAGTATGAATATGCTTTAAGCTGGCATCAAACTAGTTTTTACCTCAAAACAAATTCCATCTCGAGATAAGCAAAAGTAAAAAAATATCTCTGGAAGATCTTACAGGTACTGTCCCATCTCAGCCTCTATGCTGTCTTCCCTTTGTCATGCATTTCTTCCCAGCACATTCCCTCCCTTCTCTTTCATCTCCTACCACCTTTCCAGGATCTTTGTGAGCAATTTTAAATCTTCCATACCTTTCATTGTCCCCCCCTTTCAGGCAAATGTTCAACATGGCAGAAGTGTTAGCTTTTTATTAGGTAGTTGTGATTTAGCAGTTCTCTCTTAAACCACAGGTCTGAAAACCTGGCTTGTTCATTCTAATCTCTTAAATAAGCAAAAGGTGAAAATAATAGTGGTGGTTTCTTCTGGCCATTGAAATGCCTCTTCCTTAGCAAGTTTTCAATTAAAACAAAAGAAAAATTGTTTTAAAGATCAGAAAGCATAAAGACTACTGTGACCTGCAGGTGTCAAACACTGGTAGTTTTATTGGTTTCTGTGGCGGCCCCCTTAAGGTTTTAAAACATCCTACACATTACAGTGGATGTCAACATGTACACAAGATTGATTTATTCTGTATTTCCTGTAAGACATTTTTTTCCATTGTGATGTTTTGATCATGGGGTAGAATTGAATTACTTGGTCACTTACACAGATCAGAAATTTTGGCTTCTGTTTCTTGATTTTGGTTAAAAAATATGGCATACATATATTTTAGAAGTTAAATCAGCTTAAGTAGAAAGAAATACCTACCTCCCATACAAGGCAGAAGAGGTGAGCAGTTGTCAATGACCAGTTTAATTACCTCCAAGCCCCCGTACCTTCTAAGTATTTTCTTTTATAGTATTCTTGCAGCAAATCTAAAGATCAAAGCATTGCTGTTTTCCAAACTGTAGAAACCAAGACACAGAGCCTGTAATACAGAAGCTGCAGTTCAAGAATGAAAGTTAACTGGGACTGAAGCAGACATCACATTCCTGTGAAAAGAGATAACTAAAACTGTGGGTCATGAAGAGGACCAGGTGATGAGAAAGGGTACTGCATAAGTGGAATTAGCAAACAAGAAGTGAAGGTACTTGTAGCAGGGGTGGATAGTGGGGTGGATTAGAGTCAAGTCTCAACCTACAAGATATCTAAAAAGAAGCTGAACCATGATGCCATAATGGTTTTCAAAGGTGCAGTTGTCAGTTGTAAAAAGGAGTGCCCAAAACCGTGGTGCATAGGATCCCATAGCAGGCTGTTTGAATGAGGCCAAGTAGCTAGTCAGAATCGCTAAAAGAATTGAACTTCCCAGAGCTGAGATGGCCAATGAAGAAATAGAGACAAGAAATCCAGAGAGAAAGAACTGAGCTGTTAGGGAAGAAGCAGTAACAAGAACAGCAGGCATAGGTATTGGAGCAAGCAAGTAGTTAATTACATTAGAAAAGGGGAGGAAAAGGCAAACCCTTGAATATATTACTTTTTCTCCTTGGTTTCTTCACCTATTTCCCATTTCTTAGAGAAAAGTCTCCTTCCAACACCCATACTGATTTTTGTAGACTTTTGTAACAAGAAAAAGTCTATTAGTATTAATTACTACTTCTCCACACGGGCAAGTAGTGCTTTGTAAATGTTAAACACTGTATTAAACAGCCATTGTTAAAATGCTAGGCAAAATATTCACACAGGAGAGATTGTACAGATGCAGACTAAGCATTTATAAACTCTGAAGCAAGCTACACAAGCCCAAGAGCATTCCTGCCTATCATTTGAGCAGCAATTTCCAAGGACATTGACCAACATCCTTGCTTCATTTTCTTTTGGGAACACCTGATAAAAAACTGGTTTTGAGATGTGCCTGGAACTGGGGACTTTAATTTCCATTGTGTCCAGCAATTTCCCCTTTCTCCAATCTTCCATCACTCCCATGACAACCATGAGAGAAATGCGACTTTTTCTCAGCAGAAAACAAGTTTGCCACATCATGGCATGGTGAGGAATGATCCTCACAAAATCCGTATGTGTTCTTCTGAACACTATCAAAGCCAAAAAAATATGCTGTTGATGAACTTTAGTCTCATTGCATCATCCTACCTTTGAACCACCAGGCACTTGACTATAGTTTTATCGCTATAGTTCTGTGCTTGACCCTGACCATGCTGGTCCCAACACTCTGGAGACAGCATCTGGAGGTGTCCCACCCCAATGCTAGGCCAGGCCACAGGGTTGTGACATTCCTCCCACAAAAGCCTTCTCTGGGTCACTAAGACACACTAGAAGGATCTTTGCCACCAAAAAGGCAATTGTAACTGTTCTTTGTTTTTCTCTGTGGCCACAGCCGAAGTGGAGTGGTACACTCTTGTTTTATCCCCAGCTTGTTCAATTACTTGGATAACAGCACCAGATCCAGACAATGGAAGAGTAACACATTATCTCCTCCTTCATCTAATACAGTATGTCATTGTGCAGACCTTTCAGACAGCAAATGAAGTGGTTTCTGATGGTGCACAATAAGGCTATTTTGCAAATTACTATACGTTTAATGAACAGCAAAGGATCAGGTGACAATTTATTAAAATCTTCCTTCAGGTGATGAATATACTTTAAAACTCCAACCAGAACAACACACCAGAGCTGCCAAAGGGCTTGTTTAACAGTTGTGAGTTACAGCACTGACACTTTTTTATATTTTAAGTGGCACAAATAGTGATGCAAATGCAAAAACCAGTGTCTAATACTTGCTCACATGGAGATCAAGCACAGTTAAAAAGCAGCTGCCTGTTTATCTTTGAAAAGATACCTCTGAGACCACTGAAGAGTAACAGTGCTCAAGGATATCTGTTGCTTCTCATGTGTAGACTGAAAACTGTGCTCAGTATCAGCTCAGTGGAAATGATTGTCACTATGCGTGACCTTAGAGAATGATTCAGCTCCAAATGGCAGGCTACTGATGGGTCACTGCAGGAAACAAATCTAGCTAATTCATGATTAATCACAATTCTGCTATTTCTTATTTCCCACTCCCTGTTTTATTTTGTTTTAAATAATGAAAAGGTCATTAGGTTTCTGTTTCTAGTCTTTCTTCACTCTGCCCATCTCAGCTACGACCCCAGAGTATCTTTTTGTGGTAGCATCTCTGTGCTCATCTTGCCAAATGTCACTTACCAAGGTTATCATAGGTATACAAAGGGGGAAACTCTCATCTTGCATTTTATGGGGCATTTTTCTCTTATAAGCTACCTTCTCTTTTTAAAGTACTGGGAACTGACACTAGTTGTGAGTTTCATCTCATCAGAGGTAGGGTTTTACATTATAGATATGTGCACTGAAGTTGTCACCCTAGGGTGCCTCTATGGTCAATTAAGAGAAAGAGGCACTTCGGCAGTATGATTCATCTCTGTTTGAAGAAGAATGAATCCAGCATGTAAATGCGTGTCTTCCCACCAGCCAGTGAGGGGGATTACTCATACAACATTCCAGTCTTGCTGGTGTAACTCCAGCAGCAAGATGTCTCAAAGCCAAAGTGTTAACTCAAATTGTCCAGATAGACTGAACAGTCCAGGCTACTGGATACAAACTATCCCACTCCTTTCCCCATGCCAGTCTTGCCTACCATCTGCATCACACAAGACATGGTTTCAACCCTCACCTTTCTCCAAGGTGAGGAGTGAAGTGCCTGGGCACATCTGATGGTTTTAACTGGGCCCAGACTCTTACATTTGCAGATCATATGGGTCAAGATTGGAAGGGCACACAGCATAGCCCTACACAATGTATACAGAAATCAGTTTCTGAGCCTTGTGGATACATCACCAAGTCACAGATGAGCTTTTTGGTATCAAAAGGAGGCCCAAACATGCAGGTGCAGTGCCAGGATGCTGGGAGACTGACATTAGAGCAGACCCCTTTATAATGTGCCATTAGTAAGTGTGCAATTGCATTGCCACAGCACTTTTACCAAACTGTGTCAGTTGAAATGGGTTTTTTATACAGCGTGTAGCAAATTAATATATGGAAAACAACACTTGAAATAAAGTCTTGTTCCTTGAATCAAGAGAGCGTATATTCATGTTGGCCTTACGTTAGTTTAATTACTCCAAACTCAGCAGATAGGTTAACTTTGAAATAATACATATGTGATTTGGGACAAAAATAGAGGAAGGATTGTAACACATACGATGTTGATTTCCCAAGTACTTGATGCATGATGAGCTGAGAGCTCTTTTGAACAACAGCCTGAATAGCAGCTGAGCTCCTTTGGGAAGCCCTGGCTCCAGCTGTAAGTTGTGCACACACCATAAAACTCACCCCATGGGACAACAAAAGGTGTGGCTTGGAACATCTGTCATTTTCTCTTCTTTCCCCCATAAAAACCTGTCAGGCAGCTTCATCTGCAGTGGAAAGGGCATGTAAATCAACATGCTCAGCTGGTATTGACTGGTGAAGAAGATGCTTGTCACTACGACAGGAAGTTCTGCCAACTGGCACTCATCGATTGTGCCAAAATCTCATATGTAAGTAGCTACTGCTTACCAGACAGGTGGGATGAAAAAGAAGACAGTCTTTTTGTGATTGAAGGGGTGCCAGGAAATAATAATATTTTTAAAAAAGTGAGCTTTGTTACAGCTATATTTTTATACTCCAAGTGCAGAACTAACAGAACAGCTGGCATGGTGTCTGATGTTAACTTGTAGCAGACACAGAAGGGGCTGTTTGCATTTGCACATGTTCTGTGTAGATGCTAAAATACAGCGGTGATTGATGATGTCTGTTTTCTTAGCAAAGTAATTTTGCCCAAGTGCCAAAAGGCTCCTCAGTAGGCCAGTTAGTTCAGAAAATTCCTCCCAGGCATATGCTTATATATGGTCTTCTTAGTCATATAATGAACAGACTGACTGAGAAATGCTAAGTACTTTTTCTTGAAAAGAGAGACTGAAGAAAGAAATAACATATCAAGGGTTGCACTGTATTAGAAGAGCTGTGGAGTGGGGTTTGCTGATTGTCTTTGCCTGCCCCCAGACAGATCCATTAATCCTCTACTTCAATAACTATCAAACACACTCTAAATTTACAGCAAAATAAATTATTTTGGGGAGGAATATTGACTTTTGGAGAGAAAGAAGTAGGGTGAAAGAAAAGGAAATACATGCTCTATAATACTAAGGCTTTTGTATTATGCAAATAAGTAAACAGAAACTCTGGGGGTCTTAAAGAAACTGCTGGGATGAGGTTTAGGGACAATAAATTTCCTGCAAAGAAAACTTCCTCCATCATACATGGCAATGAAGTTGTCATTACAGTGCTTGTCAAATCAAATATATATATATATTTCACACCTTAAAACTCACAGAAGCACTATCTTTTCCACACATGCACTTCCGAGCAACTTCTCATCAAATCCAGCCTATGCAAACTTTTCCTGCACCTGTGTACTCAGTAGTGTGCTTGCCTACCTAATAGCTGCTCATGACTAAACTCAGCCTGCAGGCTGTGAAAGATAGTAAATCTTTCATACCTGTTTAAACACCAAGTACTTTCCTTCTTTTCCTTCCTCAGCTCATGGTTTACCTTTGTTTTCCCCCTTAGTGACAAACATCAGTATCCCTTGCTAGGGAGCAGAAGTAGTGCTGGGGACACCTTTCTGTGTTCCCCCAGCATGGTGTACAGTGCAGTTGCTTTCCTCCAGCCCATTGCACCCTTCTCACTCAGGGATTTCTCTTAGCAGGCAGGAAAGCTGCCCTGTTGCAGGTATCATGTACAACCCTGGGTAAAGGATTTCAAGTTTGGTGCATTTTTCTTGTAGCACTGTGAGAAGTGAGGGGAAAACCCGCCTGCAGATGCAGTGAATGACCAGGAGCACTCACTGCTAGCACGCAAATGAGCAGCGTAGATCTCCATGTGCTGTGGCTGTGTTTGTGTGGCTTTTCAGGAAAGAGCGAGAAGCTCAGACACTGCTGGAGCTATCAGAGGTTTTGTGAAAAACTGTTGTTCAATTTCACTTCTGTAAATAAGAATAATTATGCCACCTTTTCAGAAGTAGTAGTGTTGCATTAAACTGCACACACCTGGACAAGTCCAGTGGAGTGTTTAAATGCATGTTTGAATCCAACCTCACACTTTAGCATAATTCAGGGATTAAGGACTTTCTTCTGTTTTGCTTCTTAGTTAATTTAATGAGAGGCATTAGCCCAACAGTGTAGTTTTCAGTCAGGGAAGAGGATTCAGGAGTGTGTGTGAAATCACCCCCTTCCTTCCCCTTGCAACATATCATGAAGGAGGTCTGTCCTCACCGTATGTGACTGGTGAAAAGGTGGGAAACCTATCACACATTTCTTCTGTATTTTAGAAGATATCTTTTTCTTTTTTTTTTTAAGACATCCTTGAATTTTTATCATTAATACCATGGGATTTGTTTGATATAGGGGTAATTTATAGCAATAGGCAAAAACTGATTTTGCTGTCACCATGGGAGAAAAGGGAGAGAGAAAGGAAAGCTATTAACAGAGCCCTTGGGGATATGAAGTATACAGAAATCCATTCTTTTCCCTTCCTCCTCTGCTACACCCACACACAGGCAAATCACTCCCTGATTTGCTCTTTTGCATGAGACAAGATTTCAGATAAGCTGTAAGACCAGATACTTTCTTGAAGAATAAAAGAGCATATTACAATAAAAGCTACATTTTGTCTTCATCACCTAAAATGAGACCAGAACTAATGAGGAAGAACTTTTAGTTCTTTCTGTTCACAAGCTGCCTCTGTTGTTCATCCTGTTTGCTGAGATATCTTGATACTTTTGCCAACAAGACATAATCCTTCCCCCAAAATCTTACAATCTTGAATGGTTAAAATTAGGAAAAGGAAGGTACTGAGGAAAAGATGAGAAAAAGACACCAGATCAACAAAACTAGCAAGACAAATGGAAATCTGTAAACTCTAACAATGAACCACATCCAGCTCCTTAAGATGTGGTAACACCGTTCCAGCCTCTGGCCAAGGGCTTTTGGAAGAGGCTGAGTGTTTCCCAGCAATACAGGTTCTTAAACTGGCAAAATGAATCATAGAATCATAGAATGGTTTGGGTTGGAAAGAACCTTAAGATCATCTAGTTCCAACCCCCCTGCCATGGGCAGGACACCTACCACTAGACCAGGTTGCTCAAGACCTCATCCAGCTTGACCTTGAACACTGCCAGGGATGGGGCATTCAAAACTTCCTTGGGCAACCTGTTCTGATGCCTCACTACCCTCACAGTAAAGAATTTCTTCTCTATATGTGACCTTAATCTCTGTTACTTAAGTTTGAAGCCATCGCTCCTTATGAATGATTTAAAGCCTCTCTTATACAAAATCTTGAAAACAAATATAGTCTTGACAGAGCAGAGGATTGCTTGTGCAAAGCAAACCACACCAATTAACAAAGCTTTTAATTAAAATTTCATTCTTGCATTTTCATTAACAACCTGGGTTTTGGTAGTATTTTTCAGTGGAATTTAAGTGGAATGTCTTAAAAATGGCAGAACTGAGATCCCATTCTTGGTAAATAATCAAGAATGTTACTCATCTCAAGTCAAGTCAAACCAAAGATCATTTAAATGAGGTTATCACTTTATTATTTCTATAAAGTACAGTGTTATAGAGCCTTTGCTTGGTGAAAGTGGCACCATCTTAACTCTGAATTTCTGGAAGATCCAAATAGAGCTAATGGATTTGGGTTTGATGAATAGTGAATATGAGAAAAAGTATAGGTCAAGTCACTCTAAAACTTCCTGCCACTTTTTGCCAAGTTACCTGTGTCACTATATCCACAAAGTGTTCACGTGGGGATGTGGCCATTTAGGCAGCATCTCGGTAGTTAGAAGTACAAGTTTGGGTTTACTATGGGTCCAGTTGTTTCTTCTGGCCATGGACACCTGCCAAGCATGTGGCCCTTCTCCAAAGTCCTTCCTCTGGACGAAGCATCCTGACACAGGAGTAGCACTGCAGCTGCTTACAGTATCTTCTGGAAACACTGTTTTCTTTTTGTGCACATGAAATTTTATGAACTTTTTGAAAAATTATTTTAAAGTACTTAAGTGCCTTACCTCAGACACCTCCTGCTGAGCAGCTCTCCCAGTCTGGGTACTCTGATGTTTTGAAAATGCCTCATCTGTTCCAGCCAAAATGTATTATTTTTTTGCCTTCTTATTTACCTTAATGACTAGTTTTCTTTCCCTGATATTTCCTTTACAAAGTTTTTAAAGGCAAAAATCTTAGCTCAGCCTTCGTAGTGAGCGCTAGGTTGAAGAAGAACAAAGCGCTGTTATTTTCTTCCTGTAAAGGTACACCTATTATCCTTCGATGGCCCTATGTACATATGTCTTAGTTTGAGCCCATCATTTTTTAACATCAGAGGATAAATTTCCACATAAGGTCTCACTTTGAGGCTCATATTCCTAGATATTATTTTCTAGTATCCTATTTACATGACATGGAGATTTTAGTTATTCTGATAGCTAACATACACATACCTTCCTCCTCCCTTGTTTATTCCCAGCCAAACAATCCTTATGTGAAACATCACTTATTCAGAACTCTTCCTTTGGTAGAAAGAATTTATTTTAACTGAATGTTTAGAGCTAAAAAAACCCCAAATCAACAACAACATCCAGCCATGACATTCAATCTCCATCAAGTATTCTTGTTATCATGAGGAGAAATTTTGAAAAACAAATGTGCTAAAAGATTGCCTCCTTCCATTCTTCCCCTACCCCTGGCAAAGGTTAAATAGTTTTCACCACTTCTCTGAGTCAATGCAGTGCAGACAACTTTGAATCTAAAGGAAGGCAGCTCATGAAGGAAAAGAAAACATATGCATCTAAGAGATAGCATCATTTGAGATAGCTACTGTACTAGCAATTGATGGAGTTCTAGCATTGTGAAAAGAAAAAAAAAAACAACCCAGAAAAAAAATAAAAGAGAAATGGACAGTGGGATTGAGTGCACCCTCAGCAAGTTTGCCGATGACTCCAAGCTGTGTGGTTCAGTGGATCCGCTGGAGGGAAAGAATGCCATCCAGAGGGACCTTGACACGCTTGTGAGCCTGTGGGCTGATGCCAACCTCATGAAGTTTAACCATGCCAAGTGCAAGGTCCTACACCTGGGTCAGAGCAATCCCAGGCACAGCTACAGGTTGGGCAAAGAGGAGATTCAGAGCAGCCCTGCAGAGAAGGACTTGGGGGTGGTGGTTGATGAGAACATGAACATGAGCCAGCTTCAGTGTGCACTTGCAGCCCAGAAAGCCAACTGCATCAAAAGGAGCGTGACCAGCAGGTCGAGGGAGGTGATCCTGCCCCTCTACTCTGCTCTCAGGAGACCTCACTTGGAGTATTGTGTGCAGTTCTGGTGTCCTCAACATCAAAAGGACATGGAGCTGTTGGAACAAGTGCAGAGGAGGGCCACGAGGATGATCAGGGGACTGGAGCATCT
>NDXB01001693.1:185987-228923 GCA_002631895.1 Agapornis roseicollis | reverse complement strand
GAAAAAAAAAAAAAAAAAAAAAAAAAAAAGAACCCCAAACCACCAAACAAAAGAAACTGGCTTGATATCTGTCTTCCAATGTATTGCCCTTTGCTTGCCTGCAGCTCCTTCCTCTTGAAAATGTGGCTTCAAGTCCCCTGTGTCTCTTTCTTCACCCACAATTAAGGTCTCTCCAGGATCTCTCAAGGCAGACGGATATTCCCTATGGCACTGTGTTGGACTCCGCAGTCTATGAGCACGTCCGAGTGAAAGGGATGAATCCTTTTGAGAGGGACAGCATGTATTCCCAAATGTGGCGGATGATTAACAGAAGTAATGGTTCAGAGAACAATGTCTTGGAGTCGACTGCAGGTATCCAAAAGGTACTGGTATGACTTATTTTTGTCTTCCCATTGGAGATGATATGCTTTAACACCACATTTGCTTAGTTGTTGCTTTTAACTATAAGAGATGCATTTGCACCCAGATAATGATCATGCCTGGTACTGATTTCTGCAAGCCAATTGCATCAGCTAAGAGGATTGTGACTTCTCAGTATGTAGTTGCTTTCAATAAGATTTTAAAATGTAAGTACCTGGACTGTTTGCTCTGAAAGGGATTTATAGGTATGAAAGATGAATGCATTTGTCAGAATGCAGAATGGGAATAGGATCACTGGACTATAACCCCAGAAGTTATGTGGCAATGTACTGTACAAAGCTTAAAGCACTTTTAATACAAGACATTGATTAACTTTCTTTTGTAGACTCCTGACACTGAAAAACTTGGCTTTCAGTTGTAGCACTGAGTCATGTATGTTTTGTGAGAGGCAGGCAAATAAAGATAATCTGGCTTTAAAGAAGAGTCTTACAACTACCCTCTGTAGTTACCCTCATTGAGGGCCAGAGACAATTTGTGTAGGCACATTTGTGAATGCAACAGTTCCCTCCCAGTGTTTTGGTTGACAGCTACATCCTTTATAAAAACATTAGTCCATGAAAGGGTTCGGTATGAAAGTGAATATGGGTTTATGAGTGATTGTATACAAACATTTTCCCTACTTTTGTATTTTCACAGAGTTTTAAATAAAATCTGAGTGATATAGTATTTTATAGATCTTAAACTTCAAACTTTGAAGACTGATTAGAGCAAATATCCATAAAGTCATGTGTTCACTTGTTCTAAGCTTGGCTTAGCAACTTCTGAAAATCCAGACAAATACTACCTTTTGTCTCCACCAATATCCATTTGCCAGGAAAACCTATAATTTCTGGTGTTTTCACACTGGATACAAACATATGAGAGAAAAGAGTATCTTAAAAAGAATGATGAAATCATTGGTAGTCTCTTGATAATAAAAGAACTACAAAATAACAAGATTTTTTTGAGTCTTAAAAATCACTAATCCACCCTGTGTATAACTGAGATCATATTTCTCCTCTGAAGGACTAAACAGCATGAAAGAAGAGGCAAGAGAGGCCTTGGGGAACCTTACTTTTGAAACCCTTTTAGATAAAGTCATAAGCTGAAAAAGCAAGGAAAAGAAAAGACAGTTTGAAGATTTATTGGCTAGAGGAAATTGCTTTTTTTTGAGAAAATATATTTTAACTCTGTTTGGAAGAGGCTGATAAAGCTGGGGTTTGCCTTTTATATATATATATATATATATATATATATATATATATATATATATAAAAACCCTGACTTTCTGGTTTGCCTTCCCAAGTCATACTCAGGGTTTCAGAAGAATAAAAAAACAGAGCTTGTCAAACACATCTATGTTGACTAATGGCTTTTAGCTCAAAATTCGACCAGTGTATCATGGTGGCAGATAAATCCAGATTACAGTCTTTGACTTATCACTCCTAGAAACATGGCAGTTGCTGTTCTAAAGCCTACAGTACCAGAAATATCTGAGTTATTTAATTTCCCATGCCTCTGCTTCCCAAGAATAAGCACTTGGAAATGATGGTGTTGAAAACCCAAGCTGCAGCCTGTGAGCAAACCACCCACCCTTCAATTTTAAAATATCAGAGAGCTCAGGCCTGCTTCTAATGAACGTACACATCTACCTATGTGTGCAGTTTCCTCCTGTCCTTTCACATGAAAGGAAGAAATGATAGAAAAGGATTATTTGGCACTTGCTGTACAAATGGAAGCTTTTGGGAGATCACATTTGGCCTGATAGGGAAGAAAGCTGGATGAAGAATGTGATGTTAAAAGCTATTATTAGGCAAGAAAAAAATAATATTTAAAAAGGTATCTGATAAAAGGCAGAGGTTATAATCTCTGTAACATGCTTCAGAAAAATGAAAACATTTCAGAGGAAAGAATTCATGGATCCCTTTAGCTTATTTATGTACTTTGTAATGTTCTTCATTGTCTTGAATGAGTTTAACTGGCCACATCAGAGCTATTAACCAGATTTTAACACTGGACAAGCTGAGCCAATAGGTCTCCCTCTGTGTTTTGTTTTGTTTCTACCATTAATCAGCACCAAAGTATGATTGAACAGCAAGTTTATTCAAGTTCTCTGAGCCCATTACCTTGCTGTTCCTAGAGTATCAAGCAAGGGCTGAGACTTAAGTGCTTCCAAATGGGTCTGTAGAAAGGGTTTTCCACTATGCTGTCTAATAACCGTGAAGGGACTGTGATAAGAGGGACTGCCATGGGAGAGAGGTATGCAGAAAGGATGTTATGGATGCAGTGGCCATGCTTTTCTTTAACAACAGTCCCTGCTGCACCCTCTCCAATATTAAATGAGATTTTCAAGTAAACATCACAGAAGAGGCTTTGCCAAATGTCTTAAAAGTTCTTCAGTTTTGTCTTGATTGTATTCCACAAATTACAGTGGTACTCTTTTTATTTTAAGGAATGTAGCAGTTTAATAGTGATGTATATATAAATAGGAGGAGGGGGAGTGGGATCAGCTGGTGATATTGCATCATCCCACTCGCTCAGCAGGATTACGTGCTCTCTGTACCAGTGACTGCATGAGGAATAGCACCTGTGTGAGTGAAAATACAATACAGCCAAATGACAGTGATTGCAAAGTCCCATTTTGCATCTGGCAATCTACGCTTTGACCTGCTTTTGCTGGTGGGAAGGCAGGGTGGGCAAGAGAAATGAGATGGGAAGATCATTTTATTGTAAGTTTTCAAGTTTTGATATTTATTGGTCCTGTTCTTCTCATAAATCAGCTGCATACATACATGTTTGTGCTCCTATTCCATCCGTAGTGAACAGCTGTATACACCACCAGGTCTGGTTAGAGAGCAGCTGGGTAGATTTACCCTGAAGAGAGAGCGGAGATACGTTAAATAGGAGATAGTCTAAAAAGTGCAGGCACTTTCGATATTTTCTGCCACTTGTTGCCTCTTAAATGTCTCAAAAGGCAACAAAAAGCAGTTGAAGATCTGAATTGAAGGTAGGGAGGCATTTAGTTGTTTTCCTGCTCAGCCAAATCAAACCAGATGGGAAGGGTAGATATATTCCTATATATGCTTGGACTAGTCTGAAGAATATTTGCTTTTATCTTTTTCTTTTCTTTATTATTCCTAAGTGTTTCATGTTTTTCAAATTGATTTTCCTTTTTTGCATAGGTTATGAAATATGCATCTCATTCCGTCAAAGGAATCTCTATTTTCATGGAAGTTATTTATTCAGAGAGGATTTACAGAGGCCTAAGTCATGCCTGCTTAAACATTCATTGAGGACTCCAAGAAAAATCATTTAGGCTTAAACATATCACATTACATACCCCTTTATGTCTTCTTGAAAAGCACATTACCCTGCTTAATCCTTTACAAGCACTACAGGCTTTCCTATCCTTGGAACTATTCCCATTTAAAATATAATGAAGCACTTCCATTGTGCCCCTGTCTGCTCTTTATTCCCTAGAGTATAATACTGCCTAATGCCCTATCCTACCCACCTTGTTCCTCTGAACATGATACCATAGCCTACAGCGTCTGCATTTTTCTCAGCAGTACAAAATGGAAAATTCCTTTCCCAGGCTGCATCGTCAGAATTCAAATGCATTTGAAACCTCTGTCTGTTTAACTCTGTCTGCAAAACATGTAGCCAGTAAGAAACTTGCACGTGACTGTCAGGTGAAATAAGGCTTCTGGATGGTGCATTAAAAGAAATTCCTCTTAGGCTCTCATATTTTTTCTTCAGCTTGCACATGGTATCAAAAGGAATTTGGTCTTGAGATTTTGTTTTTCTTATGATCCTACTTCCATTGCCAGTGGAAACATGCTAGCAACTGAAAGCCTGTTTGTTTTCCCTGGACACGAGGAGGGCCATGATCAGGGGATGACCAGGGGGTTGGGGCACCTCCCATATGATGACAGACTGAGAAAGTTGGGGCTGTTCAGCCAGGAGAAGAGATCTCATAGCAGCCTCCTAATATCTGAAGGTGGCCCACAAGGATGCCTGAGAGGGACTCTTTATCAAGGACTGTAGTGATGGGACAGGGGGTAACAGGTTCAAATTTAAATAGGCGAAGTTCAGGATAGATATGTGGAAGAAATTCTTTACTGTAAGGGTAATGAGGCACTGGAATGGGTTGCCCAAAGAAGTAGTAAATGCTTCATCCCTGGCAGTGTTCAAGGTCAGGTTGGGCAGAGACTTGGTCAACATGGTCTAGCATGAGGTGTCCCTGCCCATGGCAAGAGGGCTGGAAGCAGGTGATTCTGTGACACTGGGGATGGCATTTATACTTTCCTGAGAATACTGTAATAGTAATAATACGGTTTAATCTACCTATGAATAGGCCATAACAAAGCTTTGCTAAGCTGATTTGTCTTGGGCAGAAAGGGGTAATAATGATTTATGATTCTGTGTTAGAGCAAGTTGTTAATAACTGGACATGGTTATTCTTAATTTGTTTTCAGCAACAGCAACAGCATGAAGGTTGGCCAAAAGATGGGCCAAAAAATTAACTAATTATTTACTCACAGATTTGCCATTACAGTCATGTTTTAGTGGCAGATATGTTGATCACACCACAAAAATATTTCCTTAATATGTGCAAGTCCATACATCTTTGTTGTGAACATTTGGCCAATAAAAAGACACTGAAACTGAGATAACTGAAACAGACTTTTTGGGTATTGAACCTGTACCAATAGCAGTTTGACAGTGGCTAAGAAAGGCATAGGAAGCAAAAACAAGTCAAGAGCATATAAAAATTCTGTGGTTGTATTCCAGTACCCTTATACTTTAACTCACTACAAGTAGGTCAGCTATGCTGTGCAGCTGTTGGTTAGCAAACTAATTATCAACCCAGACACTGGTTCCATGGTTCCCCTATGCCTCTGGAGGTGATGCTTCCTGGGCAGATGAGACATTCTGTTGCTGCTTTACAAGTAATAAGGTTCAGCAGTATTCTTGAGACCTTGACATGTTCAGCCCCACAGCTGAAAGTGCAATTTATCTATTTTGCAATTACTGTCTCCTCTACAGTCCATGACTTGAAGCTGACAGGTGCCTGAGGGTACAAAATGCACCTACTGTCCTCACTTTGTATTATCATGGATGGTCTGGCTATTTATTTTTATTTTTTTTTCCTATAATCCTGTGTATCTTTGCTTCCAAATCTAGGGCTTGCAGCAGTGCAAAAATTCAGAGTCCTGACCAGAAAGCCCTGCAAGTGCACTGTGAGGCTTCTTTCAGGCATTATCAAAAGCTTAATAGTTGCCTGTTTAGATTAGGGGGCCCATTTGTGGATGTATAATAACTGATATGTGACATTTTACAGAGCATGAGGAAGATGTTGTGCATAGCTTTAAAAATGAGATGTAAAACTGTTTTCCCACTGCCTCATTTTCTTGGAATTCAAGGTAGGCTCAACAAAAGGCTTGCTCTCCCTCACAAACACTCCTAAGCATATACTAAAGTTTGATCCAACTTTGACTTTCTAGAGAGTTTTCACAGCTTTTATCTAGAGTAGAGCACCTGTAAAAGTTATTTTCTGCAGCTTGGTTTTATTCAAATGAAAATATAAGTCAAAATTTGACTCAGCCTCTATATCAAGTATTGGATCTGCACACACATGTATTCACCCAACTACTAAGCAAACCAGCTACTGCTGTATTCCTTTTGTCTCCAAAGTTTCCTGAAAATTTTATCTGAGTTCATCTTCTCCTTTTTCATCTTACATGCTCCCAAATGCAACTTCCCCCTTTTGCTCTCATTGAAATGCTATCCAAGTTGCTCATGACTTCTGTTCAAACGTCAGTCTGCATATGTCTGCCAGTCACTTCAACAGCCTCAGATGTCACTGACTGATGTCCTGTTGCGGTACCATGCCACTCTGCCTTCCACAGCTGTCTTTGCTTGCTCGCTCTCTTATCTCCATATTATTTTGGAGAATTTTCCAGATCTGTTCTCCAATTTTTGTGGGTCACATCCAAGACCATAGCCTTTTTTATCTGTATCTCATCTCTGAGTATTGTCAAGTCCAAACAAATTCAACTAATGGCTCCAGGGAGCCAACTTACAGTTCTGCTTCTCTTATGCTAGAGTGAGCTCCTTTTATCTGAAATTAAACTTATGTGTTTTCCTTTACTGTCTTTCCATGTCTGACCACAAACTTAGTTCAACATACAACCTGAAGTAGCTGACTTCATCATCTTTTTCTTTCCTGTAGCCTTGTATTGCTTAAGCTTGTGTGTCTATTTCTATTCTTCACTATACAAGTGGTGAGACATTGCACAGGTTGCCCAGAGACACTGTGGCTGCCTCATCCCTGGCAACATTCAAGGCCAGAGTGGATGGGGCTTTGAGCAACCTGGTCTAGTGAAAAGTGTTCCTGTCCATGGCAGGGGGTTGGAACTAGATGAGCTGGCCTGGAAGGTCCTTTCCTACCCAAACCATTCTATAATTCTATGATTTAAGTTTTGCATATTTGCCTTCCGTAACATGTCTAGTATTTACCCATACAACTTCCAGTTCATCACTTCAGTAGTTTGCTGTGTTATTTTCCAGGGCCTTATAGACTCATGGAATCATTAGGGTTGGAAAGGACGTTAAGATCATCTAGTTCCAACCCCCCTGCCATAAGCAGGGGCACACCACACTTGCCACTCACGGCTTCGTCCAAATTGGCCTTGAACACTGCCAGGGATGGAGCACTCACAACTTCCTTGGGCAACCCATTCCAGTGCCTCACCACCCTAACAGTAAAGAATTTCTTCCTTATATCCAATCTAAACCTCTCCTGTTTAAGTTTGAACCTGTTATAAAGCACTCTTTTTACATTTGGTTCTATTGGAAATGCTCTTGGGGAAAAAAAAAAAAAAGAAAAAAAAAGTTGCTTTTAGTTTCAAGGCCCTTCATGATCAATTCTGACTCCCCCTGTAGCTTTCTCATTTCTGAATTAGAAATCATTTGTGTGAGCTTCCAATACAACTCCTTTTTCAAGCAAGCATCTTTATGCTTTCTCCAAGGACTTTTCTGTAAGGTTTTCCCTCAATACAGTAGTCTTGTCTTTTCTTCAAACTCCTTAACACTCTCCTTTGTTATTACACTAACAAAAACCTTGACAACTAGGTCTCTGGTGTGCTACGAACACTACCCATCAACTGAGCAGCACTGTCTTGTTTCTTTCTGTTTTCTTCCTAGTCATTTGGCTTACTTTATAGCTAACAGATAAGAGGGGAGAGAGGAACTCACACTGTAGTCATCTAAATATCATCATAGACGTGGCATGAGTAAAAACTAAAGAACTACAATATCCAAGAATGAACTAATTGACACAGCCTTATATGATGAAGAATATTTCTCTAGAAAACAACCTCTCTGTGTTTGACCTTTCAGCCTTCATCCTCAAAGGAGAGCTACAGCCTAACTTCAAAAGATGAGCGTGTTCATAATGTTCATAAAAGTCTGATACAGTATAAAAAAGTACAGAGGATAAAAGAGATTTTCTTGAGCAATCAGTTCTTATTGTCTCTCATTTTCTCTAGCTTCAGTGGTGCCAACTACATATTTCTCTTCAGTTGCCTCTTTGATTAACGTAATTGCATTAATTTCAGAGACAGTTTTCTAATCTTGAAATTTTCTGCTTGTTTTCAGAAGTTTGTTTGCCTGAAAGCTTGGTTATTTAGGGGTTCCCCCACAGATATATCCTTTCTGTTCAAAGGTAATTCTTTCTTAAAACCTTGGTTCACTTAGACCCTTAAGCTGTCATGGCTACAAATATACTCCCATCATGTGCAGCTTTAGGTGCCTAATTTAAGTGCTCACATTTCTTTCTTAGCTATTTTAGACAGACAATTTTCTTCTCTAGAGCATGGGTGTGAGTGCCTAAGCTGGGAATTTGGGGTTTTTGGCTGCTTATTTTGTACAGTACCTACCAAAATAAGACCATATTGCATGACTAGAAATGTCAATATATAAAAAGAAATAGCAAAATATACTAATTTTGCTTGAATCCTGCAGAATTGCTTTCTGCAGAGAGCCAAGTCCAGACTTTTCAGTTTGCAAAAGAACAGCTAACAGCTGTTTGAGAAGTAAGCATGGAATGGAGTAGTCCCTATGGTGGTCCCCACCATTCATCCTGATGGCCAAATGCAAAACTAAGTACTTCATGCCTGTTGTTTTAACAAGGCAAGACAGTCCACGGTAGAAAATTGATTCTTTTGTTGGTGGAGATTTCACGTGAGGTTTCTCTTGTGTAGAAGTGGACTACTTAGGATGGTGTCATGAGGGAAAAACTTTGCATGTATTTCTGCCCTTATGGTAGGAAACCATATCTGTAAAAGTGTGATGCTAGCTGCCACTGTAAGGCATATGGTGTATTACCAAACGTGTTCTAAAACAACCCTCATGCACATGCAAAAGGTAATATTAATTTTGTGTTCATTATCCCTGTGTCTCTACTTGTAGAAATAACAGATAGGAGTTTTTCTTTTATTGTTTTTTTGTTTGTTTTCTTTTCTTGTGGAGAACTTTGGGTATTTCTGATAAGTGGGGAAGGCAGGACCGCAACACCATGCTCTGATAGCAAGTGTAGCTGGACCACAGCATGCAAAATGACTGCTTGTGGCTACATATATGAGGAGTTTTGTATCTGGCAATGCTTAATTTATCCTCCTTATATCTTCTTGTGCTTTTTTGTGGTAGTGTGCAGCTTTGGGAATTGCTGCCAGAATAGTATGTATCCCCGCTTGTTTCTGTGCCCATATCACATCTGAATACCATAATCCCAAGCTTTATATATGAGGGACTTTAAATTTCTGAATATTAAGCAGCATGAGTGATGCTTTCATTTGCACTGGCAAGTGATGAATTGTAGAAATTCCAAGCTCCCTCCTGAAGCTGGGATTTTAGGGGATGAGAAATTTTGGAAGAGAGCAGGCATTAAGAAAACTGACAGTTATGTGATAATTTAAGAAAAAGAGTGCATTTTCAGTCAGTGATTGTAAAAGCTGAGCATGAGTATGTCAGAATAATGCTCAAAGGAAATTTTTTTGCTAGCATTATTTGTTGCTGAAGTTTTCTCAGCTGGCCACACTCTGTATTTGGGAGGCATTTGTTAGAAAGAGTAGCATAAACAGGAAAGGATGTTGAACCCACCCCTACAAACAAGTAGCTTAATTTTTGCATATTTGGATCTAACAGAGCAATGCTGTTGTCATATTCTGTTTAAAATAAATTAAAAAAAAAAAAAGTTCCTGAGTATTTAGTATATGACAAATGCATTTATTATACATTAGCTCAGGAGAGGTCTGAAAGAGAAACAGCTCTCATGGGTGCTGTTACAAACCATCTCATGAGTAAAGCACAGGCTTTAGTAAAGAGTGCAAAACAGGAGATGTCTTTATGGATGTACTCGCAACAAAATTAAAGTTCTGCTACATATTACTCTCACAAAACCAGAATTAGATTATGTTCTCCATTCTGTTTACCAGCTGCAGAGGACAGGAAGGGTTTGGTTCTGTTTACCAGCTGCAGAGGACAGGAAGGGTCTGGGACAGGAAGATTCTCTGGGGCTGAGAGGTACTGAGGAGGCAGTTTTGTTGCATGCCAGTTGTCATCTGGGCACTACTGCTGGAGTGACAGTGGTTCTGATGTGGCATCTTACAGTGAAAGCATGTTCGGTTATATAGGGAAAAAGAAATACAGGGAAACCTCTGCTAGATAATAAACGTTTTCCAACCCATAAATCTACTTCTAATGCAGTTGCTAAAACTGTATGTACTGCCTTCATAGGCTCTTCCATCTGTGGCATTACCTCAGAAAAAAAAAGAGTTTGACCAGCAGCTTTTAAAGACCAAAACCTGGAGAGAAATGAGCAAGCTGTGCTGTGATGCTAGCAGAGTAGTGAACCTCCCCTTGTATGTCAGCAGCTTGTGGAGGGGTACACCCTTGTTTGATTTTTGAGCAGCATGTATGTTACTTCAGGTTTTGTCACTGCAGGGTGACTTTGAGCTCAGCACTCAGTGCTTTGCTTTATTAAAGCCTGGTGTCTTCAGAAATGGGGTGTGCTGCTTGCATGTCATTCCATTTTGGCAAGTGGTCATTTATTTTGATTTAGCAGGAATTGGAATGAATACGATATAACAAGTCCTGTTATGTTTTTGGCATCTGAGATTGCTCGCATCTGAGACTGCTCTTTATTAAGCAAGGGAGATGCCTGCTGGAAGTTACAGACTCCTACAAGTATGCTTTCTCAGTCTGGTCAGAAAATGTGGGCCATTTCTGTGTAAACTATGAGGAAGAAGGTTGGGATGAGTAAAACATCCTTGTTGAATTATTTTTTGTTACTTCTTTGGGTCACTTCTTCCAGCTAATTTCCTGTGGAGGGCAAAGGACAGTTTTGAATTAGTGGTTTAACAACGATACAATTTCTTTTGTGCCCAAATCTAGTGCCATATCTGTTTTCAAGACTATCAGTGGAAAAGGTCTGTCAAAAATTGCTGCCTCAGGAAGAAACAGGAATTTGGATTATATCCCCTCCTTTGTTGATTCCTTCTGTCCTCCCCGTTTTTTTCACTTACTCATGCAAAGGCAGTAGTAAACCCACAGCTCCCTCACCAAACACCCTCTGTGGCTCATGTCGCTTTCCACAGCAGAGACATATGTCCATGCTTTGATTCCTCATTTTGGTTTCTCATTATACTAAGAAAGAAAAACTCTGTAGAGTGGCTGACAGAGAAGAGTAGTTTGGCATTTAGACCATTCTGGTTTGGCTACAGGGGACACAAAAGGTATTAGGCAGCTGTTATTCTGGTCCTGTGAGCTCTTATTTCTCCGTTTTATCTCCATTAACTCACTGTCCTACAGAGGTTCTGTAACATTTCCAGATTCATGAAGATGCTGGGGACTACACAGACTCCTACCCAGATCCAGCAACCTTGGCTCATTCTTTTCCTTCTGAAGTCTCGCTTCACTTTGTTCCTTCACCCTTACTTTTTCATTTTTCTACTTTTGACACTCTGTCCCTTCTGTTTGGATACCAGCTACTCCAACTGTTCCCCAGCAACCTGAGCATTTCTTCTTTCCAGCCTTTGCTTCTCTGTGCAGTCACACGTCCCCTTTGCTACCTCCATCAGCTTATGTTGTTTCTCTGTGCAATGAATCTGTGAATTTCAATTTGCAATCAGGTGAAGCTTTCCAAAACTCTATCTGTCTCTTTGAAGCCCAGTTGCAGGCTCACAGTGTGGTGGGCTGCACTGGGGATATATCACATACAGATCAGGGGAAATGCAGACTGTTTAATGATTGATTGATGGAAACAGGAGAGCATACTCTTGCTTCAGGCACAGAACTTGGTAATGTATTCACTTTCTTGCTTTAATGTTTCCAGCTAGTATTTTTGTGTATTAACATATTTTAATAATACCCAAATACATTGTGATGCATTAAGAAATGCAAATTATGGGATTAACTGTAAGGTTGTTTAAAGGATATATGCAACAGAAAAAAGATATGAATAGAAGTAATGGACTATGAGGCTGCAAGTCTAAAATGGTGAGAGAGGTATAAGAAGTAAGAGAGAGAACTCGTTTCATATTTTTTTTAAGCTGCTATGTCAATCATTCCTAAAAGTTTGACAGTTGTATATAATTTCTGGTAAATAACTTGTTACTAAACAAGAAAAAAGTCTATTCTAGAGGCAAACAAGTGCAGTGAGTGGATCTATAGCACTGTCAGATATTTGATAGACCCTCGTTAAGTCATTAAGAATTTTTAAATTCTAATACTCATACAGCTGCAGATAATAGAGCAAAAGAGGATAGCTCAAGGGGAGCCTGCAGCTGCTCTGATAGCAAAGTTTTATTCTTAAATAATCAGTGCATTAACAAGCATATTGGTAGACAATGAAATGCTAGTGAAGGAATAAGGATGCTGTAGGAAAACTAAGTTGTAAACTAAAAAGCACTGGCAGAATACTTAGGAAAATCAACCTACATCTCTAACATTTAGAAGTATCAAGTATCTAAGTATCAGAAGTTCTAACTAAAACAAATGATTGCCCTTACAGTCATCTTAGACTCAAAACAGGAAGGAGGAGAAAATCCAGTGTGGTCTAAGATATCATCTAGAGAAATAAAACTTGGAAAAGACTAATTTTTCAAATACAAAAGAGGAACCCAAAATTTTACCTATGCATCCTGGCTGCTTTTTTGGCATTGTCCTCAATCATCTGATTATACATAGTGGGCAATATTCTAGTAAAACTGCATTTTATTGGAATACATTAATTTCTTGAAACCCAAGTGTTTTGAGAAAAAAAATGTTTATGTTGTGTTTAAGGAGGGAGAAAGCAGGAAGAGAACTAGTTCGAAGCACCAGATTTGGTGGTTCAAACTGGACAATTCTTACTCAAAAAATAACTGGTGCCCTACTCAGCAGAGTGCCAGAACATGTGGTTAACTTTTGTGAGCTTAAACCAGGCTCATGCCAACAAAGTCCTGAGGTTGGGATGTAGGGGATTATTTCTTTAAAGAACAGTTATTGGAAGCAGAAAGTCTCCAGCATGGATACTGTCAGGCTGCACTAAGGTCTGGTGTCAGGACATGATCTTTACCTCTTGAGGATGCTTTGCCCTCTAGCCTTATCCACTTGCCTCCTTCAGAGCAGTGTGAAATGAAAATGTTCTGCTTTAACTCCCACTGAATATTTCAGGGAGAGTTCAAATCCCATTCAGCAGTTTCCCACAGCTTTCTTCCCAATATCTGTGCAAGGCTCTGAAATCTAGGAGAGGAGTGCTTTGAACTAAAATGGGACTCTGCATCTAAGTCATGGCTGTGAATACAGGCTGTGGATGGCTCCTGGGGTGGACTAGAGAGTAGCCTGGGAAAGCATTATTTGGGCTTTGCCTCCTGACATTGTCTTTCTGAGCTCTTTTGTGGGAGTTCAGAAGAGCTTTTCTAAACATTACCTGCACAGTTTTTTCAGCTCCTGTAGGTTTTGCATGGTTATACTCAGCAACGCGGCAGCCCCAGCTGAGTAGAGCGTCAGATGGATGTAGAAAAATAGTTTTATCTCTCCTGTTACTCAGACCTGCAAGACTGGGATGTGTCAGCAGTGTTATTTGCATAGGCAGTGACAAGTGAAAATGATAAGAAAACTTCATTTTCTGGCATTAGCACGGCACCTTTCATGTGCAACAAAATCCTTATAAAGCCAAATAAAGAAACGTGTTTTCTAAATAGTATATTATGATGCCTCATGCTATTGTCTTTTTCTGACCTGATTGAAGCAACTGAGATGTTTTCTGAGTGCTGTTCTTGGAAAGAAATGTAGATGGAGTGAACTTTCCAGTCATCAGCTTAAAAATTTAGAAGTAAGAGGACAATGAGGAAGGTATGCCAAGTAGGTAAGCTGGCTTTCTTAAAGAGTGTCAACAGAAAATAAAGCTAAAATTCTTGTGTTAAATAAGCAGAATCTATCCTTAGGCTGAAGAGTGATGATAATTGGGTTTTTTCCACCATTTTATTCTCTTTAGTTAAATTGCCAGCAAGTAGTTTTTGTCTCTGTATTTGATTTAGGTGGCAGAGTTATACAGTTTGAAAATGTGACTACAATGAATCAGTTTCTTTTCAATAGCCCAGCTATAGGAGGCAAGGATTAGAGTGCCATGTGGAGTATTTTAAGAAACATTTTAACAAAGCCATAATCACATTTCATTCTTCTATCAGTTTGCATGAAATACCCAATCTAGATAGAATGCACAACTCCCTCGCTGAGTTTGCAATGGCAGGAGAGGGTTATTTACCATTCCTGGCCCTAAAGCTTTCCCACTGCAAGGGGGCTGATTGGTGTTTATGGCTGTTTGCAGAATGGCTAGTTAATCAAATGAACCAGACCCTATTCCCTGCTGAATATAACAGAGGGAGGGATATAAATACCAGAGACTGCATCAAGATGGGTGGAAAAGACAATGCATCTGTAATGAAAAAAACAGTAGATAAACAGCTGTACAAGTCTGTAAGTACCGAGGGGTTTTGGTCACAACATCAATCAAAGAGTGGGAGCTTTGGTTGTTTTATCAGTCTGACCTCAGGGTGGGATTTCATCATAATACTGTAGTAGTGTAACCCCAGCTGGCAACTAAGCCCCACAGAGTCCCTTACTCATTTCACGCTGGTGTGATGGGGGAAAGAATCAGAAGGGTAAAAGTGATAAAAAGAGTTCAGTAGGTAAAGCAAAAACCTTGCACACAAGCAAAGCAAAGCAAGGGATTCGTTCACCACTTTCCATGGGCAGGCAGGTGTTCAGCCATCTCCAGAAAAGCAGGGATCCATTGTGCATAATTGTTACTTGGGAAGACAAACACCATCACTCCAAATGTCCCCCACTTTCTCCTTTTCCCCCCTCCTTTACATGCTGAGCATGCCGTTATATGGTCAGTTGGTGTCAACACTCCTAGCTGTGTCCCCTTCCAACTCCTTTTGCACCCCCAGCCTACTCACTGGTGGGGTGTGGTGAGAAGCAGGAAAGGCCTTGACTCTGTGTAAGCACTGCTCAGCAACAACTGAAACATCTCTGTGTTATCAACACTGCTCCCAGCAAAAATCCAAAACATGGCCCCATACCAGCTACTGTAAAGAAAATTAACTCTACCCCAGCCAATCACAACATAAAACCTTTCTAGAAAGAGCTCTCAATCTGTGAGTAAACAGGACATGGCACCTTCCTATTAGCGAGTCTTGTCCCTAACTGGGATAAAAATTCCCAGGAAACCTCAAAATTTCTCATCAATCTTCCACAAAGCACTGACTGCAGTTCCTGAATATTCCTTTGAATAAAACGTGGATGGCCAGGACGCCTTCTTGTGATTGACCCAAGGTACTGAAACATTCCTTGGTCCAAAACAGTTTGAATTTGTGACCTCTGAGAGATGCTAAAAAAATAATGGATGTCCTGCAGGATGGAGAAATGGCACCAGCCACCTTCCTACATTGCAGGTGGTCAGAAGATGACACATCCAGATTTGAAAAGCATCTACATTTTGTTTCATGTGTGGCAGGAGTTTTGAGCATGGCTGTGTTATACTGTGACACAGATATGCTCTGGGGAATCTGGTGGACTGGGCCTCTCAACAGGTAGTGGTTCCCTGTCACCTCATTCATGGGTCTTCACTGAGTGTTGGTGTGAGAGAGGGCACCTGCCTGTACATCCCTTATAGAGGAAGGGCACACAGCTACTGCTTGACCAAAAGCAGAATTTAGCATAATAAAAATTAGGATCTTCAGAATCAAATTTTGGCCTCAAGTGCTAAAATTTTCCTCAAGGCTTGCCTTTAAACACAAGTTGCTATATGAATCTCTCTTGGAGTCCCAAATGTTGCAATTCACAGCATAGTGTGGAGACTACACACGATAATTTAGGTGCAGATCAGGCAGATGTAAATAGCAAAGGTGGGAATAATCTATCACAAAAGGAAAATGTGAGCATTGGTTAATGAATGTTTTCAAAATGCTTTCAGTCCTTTAGATGATGCTGTTAATAAATTGAACATCTTTGCTTATGCTATAGTTGTACTGAAAGCTAAGTGAAGGAGATGGTTTTCTTTAAGCAGTAAAGTGTTCTTGGTTAACTTGATCATTAAATCACTTTGGATTCAACAAAGTGAGCAGCAGATGGAACACAACAAAGGGAGCAGAACAACAAAACATGAAACATGATATGAGATCCTGGAAGAGAATCAAAGTACACAAACCTCAAAGTAAATCATAAGAGCTCATACCAAAATTCTGTCTAAAATAATGACATGCAAAATACATTTTGGAATTACAGTTGTGGAAAATACTCAGGGCATTGTTTTTTCTTTCCATAGCTGACAATAACTTAGACCTTGATTTAGAGAATTGTGCTTCTGAATACATCCTCTAACACTGTGGTGTTGAAAGTCTCTCCACGTTAGCAGACATAATAGCAGCTTTGCAAAATTAAAAGTGAAGTTTACTGGAGTGGAAACATCAACCCAGCATGTAACTCAGTATCATGTAAATTCTTGGTGTATGATGGACCTTATTACTCTTCTTGCCATGCCCCTCCACCCCTGAACTAACATCCCACTTACCAAAATCTTGCATCGCCCAATTCAGCCTCTCATCAGCTGGCATTTCCACCCATTTTTCCACCTTCCTAGGACATTCCAGCAATGATGTACCCTGTCGTTCTGCAACATCCTTTCTCATATCTTCAGAGTTAGTTGCCCCCTACATTCAACATGAGAAAACATTAGCTCGAATTTGCCATCCTTTGAAAACAGTCAGTGATAGACTTTGGCTCTGTATTTAGCATCCACCAATTTGGAAGCTGACTTGAGTGTCCCAGATCTCATGAAACAAGTAACACAGAGGGAAAATCTTGTAAGAGCAAGAATTACTTTACGTAACACTGTATAACATCCAGATCCATTCCTAGCTGAACAAAGACAAATTGCACCCACGTAACAGAGAAACTTGCAGAAGGTTTGTTTGAATTTCTTTTTACTAGTGGTCCTAGGTCTGGTGGAGTTTCTTCAGTCCCCATAGAGTTTTACGTGGTATGCCTTTTGACAGCTACTGTGTCGAATTCTATTGTATCCTTTCATGATTTACACTGCACACATTCTGTATGTGTTTCAGTATGTTTTAGTTATTACTACTCTATAAAATCTATAAGCTATGACATGTTTCCAAACCCCCATGACAAGTTTTATGTACATTATGTGACTGTGGTTTTGATTTAATCTTTGTCATATTATACTCAATTTGTAGATTTATTTAATTTTTATTATGCTCTTGCCATATTTTATGCCCATACAGGCATTTTAGCTCTCAGTTTATTCAGCTCATCCATTGCTAGACCTAGGTTCTGCTCTGTGAATGTGCCCTGTGTAGGTAAAGAGTAAGTCTGCTGAACTGACTATTACTCACTCAGTAGCTGCCAAAAGTAGATGTCTGTGCTGGGTCTCAGATTCCCACTGAACTTGCATTATTGGGCTCTAAATAACTTGAAATACAACAAAAAGAATAAACACAGCTAAAAAGCAGTTAAAAGAGACAGGATAAAATATTATTGTGGTTTTATCTTCTTCAGCTACAATAAAATACACTCTTCATAGATATGTCATACCTAAGATAAAGGAGAATATATTTTCTTGGCATTGTATTTACTCTCATATACATCTTGTAAATTAAACACCATCTAGAATTGAACATGAATCATATAGCAACAAAGATATTACATTGGACTTGATGTAGATGTCCATCAGTAGAAATTATGCTCTCCATTTGTGTCTGAAGGGATCATATTTTCAGAAGAAGAACCCATATGTGTGCATTTGCATTGCATACAATTTTTTAATTTAACTGAACACAGAAGGGAGATGTGTCTATACACAGAGCACTGCACAGCTGCATAGCTCTTGTGTGGGCTCTGCCTGCAGATGCAGACACACAGCTGCTTTTCCTGAAAACTTGGTCAGGCATATATCACCGATTTGTGAGAAGCTGTGTAGCATCCTTTAATATCTCCCCAAACAAATTAAGAATAAAATTGTGTTCATTTTTTCCATTTAAAAATCCATAAGAATTGAAGGAATGAGGAGTATGCCAATAGAATAGGGCCAATAGAATAGGCCTGGGCAACCAAATGTGGTTTTTTGCCTTGGCACACACTTAAGACCTTTTCTCACTGTGCTGGCAGCTCACATGTTCTCAGGTACAGTGAACTACTGCAGCTTCTCTCTGTTTCTTCCAAAGCCGGATAAAAACTGCAGCTCTTCCCCACATTTAGTATATGTGTGTCCAGTGTTCATAGCAGAGTTCTGTAAAAGAGAAGCTATTTTAAGTTAGGTTATTATATAAATGTAGCTAACAAGTAACCATCAGTTTAGATATTAATTTTTCATCTAGTCAAGGTTGTGTTGTTTTTCAGTAACATAAAAGGACAACACTGAATGAGATTACATTTCCAAACAAGGTAGTGGCATTTTTCAAGCCATCCCCACACAGATGCTAGATGATACCCACTGCACATTGCTAGAATGTCAAGTTGATAATTTTATGATGCTGTTGCTTGTGATTTTAATTTACTTTCCCCTTGTTTGATGCTAACTAATGAAATTATTCACTCAAGTAAGATAATTATTGGTTTACATGGTTAGCTGGGCACTTAGTTGTCCATGCTGCATGTTCAAATACCTGATTTGCAAGTGCATTTTGTAACTAAGAAAATCTCACCTGTTGTTCCCAATTCTAGGTGAAATGCTACTTCATTTTAAGATGGCAAGTCAGCTGATTGCATTGTTGGAAAACATTGTACCATCAGTTTTTTCTATTCCATATATATTTTAACCCCACTTTTCTCATTATTTGTCTCAAAGGTGCCTTGGCATTTTGTTTAATGTGGTAGAGCTAGAAAAAGTACTTAACTTTAACCCAATTTTATTATATTTCTCAAAAAAACACCAGTAACACGGGGTATGCACATAAAACTCAAATTAAGAAAATGAATAGGACTTGCTGATTAATTGCATTGTATGTTTACCAAACAGCTGCCCTTCTTGTTTATGACACAAGATTTTACAACATATTTTGTCCCAATTTGAATCTGAGAGGCACTATAAAGAATAGAGTGATTGTTTTTCAACAATTCTTATTTTTTAATTGCTTTTTGGCTACTTTTTCTTAGTTCTTGTAAATTAATTTCTGGCATCTGAGCTATTGTGTGGGCAGGGCAAGATGAATCAGAAATAAATATAATGGGAGTCTGTGACTTGCACTTTATTTCATAGCTACAAAGATGTGCAAAATGAATGTTATAACCTTAGATAAGTGCTAATACCTGCACAGGTTGTAGCCAGAGGTTAATTAAATTGTGTACACTTTAAGGCAAAGGCTGCAAGTATTTTACTCTGTAAGGATGCAAAAGCCAAACCTATCACCTGGAACTAGGTTGTGATAAACATATAAAAGTAAAAAGTGCTCAGATGCATTAGTTTCACTGGTTTGGGTGTTGTCTGACCTTGAAACTCCTTCTGGGCACCATTTACATCTCTGTTTATCTTGGTGCGTGTGGGTAAAGAACTCAGGTGCCTGCACTGTTACCTGGATGTGTTCTGCTCAGCAGAGGATTAGTTGAGTGTTTTAATTGACTGTAACAGTATTCTTTATATGAACTGTTTTATATGACAGATTTGACTTCCTAGGTAGGGGCCACAAAACGCTGAGTGTTTTGAATTGCAGGAGATGTGCTGTCTTTTATGCCCTAGCACCCTGCTACCCCAGCAGCTTGCTGTGGGGTGGTCAGCAGCAGAGAGGAGCTGGCTTTTAGTTTATGGGAACAATATGTGACATCTTGTTAGCTTGTGTCATCTTCTCAATTGTTTGCATGGTGATAGCAAGTGGGCAGTCCGAACTGAGTAAAAAATGCTGCAGCACTGGTCTTCCTCCTTGCACAGTTCCTATGTTTTCCATGGGCCCTAAACTGCAAAAGAAAGAGAAAACCTTCTCAGCTCAGATCTGTAATGTTTTCTTTTCCTGAGGGTTCAAAGTACCTTCTCATGCAAATTAAAATGCTTTCAGCAGCTGGGTCTGCAAAGACCTGACAAGCTGGTGACAAGGGGAAGTGTGGAGTCATTAGGAACTCACATATTAAAGGAGCAGTGGTCCTTAGCAATGCACTGACCTGGGGATACAGGAACATGTATTTGTGCAGCATCCAAAATCTGGGCCGCATGCAAAAGACCTGGTGGGGCTTAAAATGGTTGCTTAGGTGGAAATATCATAGGGCAGAATTTTCTCCATGGAGCTTATCTGGAGTACTTTGCTGGAAACTGTTTGTGGTGCCAGTCTGTGCAGCAATCTGAACTTACAGCCTGAAAGAAATACTAAGAGACACCCTGTCCTGGCCCTTATCGAATTCTCAGAGAAAGGGGATGCCTGTTGTCACTGATAGGTAAAAATCTTAATAGGCTAGGACAAATCTCAGTTTCTTTCCACAGTCACATGAACCGCTGTACTTAACTGGAACATTGACTGCTAGAGAAGATTGATAGCTTTGTGCAGGTTTTCCAGATGAAGTAGTTTTCAAGGTCACCAAATTCTATATGAGAGCAAAATGATGTGGAAGCACTTAGCCTTGTGATCTAAACCTGTTCTTCCAGGCCCCAGACCAAGTTTGTGAGATACAGTGCAGGTTGCCAGCAGTTAGAGCTTTTTGCCTTCTGCATTGTACCAAAATGGGGGGAAACTTGCTAAATTGTGCAGTACAGTTTCAGAGTAAGGAAATAAGAGGGACTGAGAAGCAATTCTTCTGAAGCATTACAGTACCATTGTCTAGGTTTGGAGTGTCAAGCTGGCTCCATGCAAACCTGGGCAGGAAATGCTTATCAGAGAGAAGTATAAAGTGGTTCAAGAGAAGATAGTTAAATTCTTTTATGTAAGTAGTGGGACATTTTGAATCTTATTACTACTATGAAAGTAGTCAGAGCTTTTGTACAAGGAACATGAAACATGAGAAGCCAATGTCTTTAAGTTCCTAAAATGAAAAGTATTGTTTGAAATGAGCTTTTACTGGAGGATTTTTCAGCAATGTTGTTAGTTTTACAAAGAATTTTCTGTGGCTAAACTTCTTTTTCAGATGATGGATGGGTTTGATGAGTAGTTTTTTGTCTTTTGATCATTTTTCTGTCCTTGCAGTTGGTATTCAATAGGTATTTCTTTGAATAAGGAATGCTACCCAAGAATTGCAATTAGATTGACTCTGCTTCTCTTCTAAGGAACAGGACAAGAGCCCTTCAGTTAGTGTCATGCTGGACTGATTTCATTTAAAGGAGGGTGCTGCTTCTCTAAATTCACCTAGGTTTATCTCCTTCGTAAGACTTCAATCCACAGAATTTTGCTTTGCCACCCAAATGAAGAAGATTGATCTGTGCACATTTCCTCATGTAAATACTCTTTTACTGGGATTAGCTGCCACAAGGATACAAATATATCAGAAGAGGGGGGTCAGACTTTAGGGACGTTTGGTTTAAATTTGCCTCATTATTGAGATTGCCACTTGGCCACCACAGATCTAAGTTTTTGAGAAACCTGAAGTGTTTCTGTATGATTTCTGTATATGACGTTCACTGGTGGTACCTGTAAAATGGTCTCAATTATTGTTTGCAGCACTTAGTTGTCATAAAAGAAAGAGAAACTGGCATTAAAAAAAAAAAAAAGAAATCTTGCCTTTCAAAGGTCTGCTTTGCTGAGATGTTTTTTTAAAAATGTTTTTTTCTCCTGTTTCTATTCCATCTGAAATCAATGTTAGCTGTAATGAGCCTGTGGTTCAGCTGCATGTCAGTGATCAGCGTGATCTGCTGCCTTTTTCATGCTTTGCTGTGATTACCTAGAGAAACAATTGGCTCTGTTCTCCCACCTCCCTCAGAAATTGTACCTTTGATTGGCCTCCTCTCTGTCTTGCTCTGCGCCTTCTTTTCTTTCTTGTAGCTTACAAGATGCATTTAATTACAGTGATTGCACTGAACACTAGTTAAATTCTAAAACAGAGGCACCCTCTCATTACAGAGCTGTCATACCTTTGTAATTCTTCTAATTCCAGATGAATTATTCAAAGTCTGCCGAGTGTGTCAGGCAAACACATGATCATGAGGCTTTTCTCAAGAAGCTGGTGGCAGGGTGCATATGAGGAATTAATGCTTTACCTGGTGAAGCTTTGTCTGAGCAAATAGGCATGGCATTGAAGCTGATATGACGATGTAATGAAAGATAAACTTCATACTGAAGAGGAGATGAAGCTGGGATTTCTAACCTCTTCTTTCTTCTCCTAAGCTTCCTCGTGTTTCATTTCCTGCTGCCATGCACTCCTGGGCACCAGCTTAGTAATGCTTTTAGAAATTACTTTGTACTATTCTGTTTGAATAAGTACAAAGAATAAGTTTCAGTGTTTGTCAAATAGTGCCCCTTGAATTTAAAAAGCTTTCTATACACCCTGCAAAATGACACCCTAAAGGGTTATTATTATTATTTAATTAGATGTTTGCCTTGATGACTGAATAGAGGTTTATGTGTATAGGTATATTCATTCTGTGCTTTAATATCACCATGGGAATTCAGCTCCTGTCATGCACCGCAGAGAGCTGTCGGTCAGATTTATATGCTGCCTCCATGATTGCATGACTTCATTTCAGTCTGCAGTTATGCAGATCAGCCACATGTGCTGGCCTGCAAAGGTGTGTGGGGCAAGAAGCTCCAAAATGGTACTTCAAAACTACAGAAAGTTTAGTTTCGAGAGAACTGTAAGTTAGGGGACTTTATTCAACAAAGCTGGAATGTGAGATTTTGTTTCACTGGGATCCAAATAGAAGTTAGCCAGAATTGTGCCTTTTGTGAACAAAACCATGGCTTGAAATCTTTGTCCCTGGAGGAAAACAAATCAGCAAATGGGAATTTCTCAAAAGGCAGAAGATCTGAATTCTGCTTCAGTCTGATAAACAGCAACTTCACTGGCGTCTTGCAAGAGGATTATTGAGATATATGTGTTTCCGTTCCCTTCTGCTGAAAAATATACTTCTGTTGTGAATGCTGTCAAGTTGTTTGGCAACATCTGACAACAGAAAATTCAAGATTTAAGCTTCTACAACAAGTTTTATCTTTGCCTTTTCCCATTTTGAAGTACAATATACACATTATGTATATTAGCTCTCACTTGAATATTTGTAGATGTTCATTCAATCTTTTCCCTCTGCTTCATTCCACATGTAATAGCAGTCTTAGCCAGGCTGTTTTGCAGAATAGAGTACAGCCCTCTGCAGGCTGCAGCTACTCCATGCTTCTTGTATATGCAAAGATTATGTCAGAAATATGGTTTCTGTATTTATACATGCCAAAGCCTCAGGTTACACACTGATAGGCATAGGACTAGCAGCATCGAATGGTGTTTTTCCCCTGTGTAGTCAGTGCAGTGGAAGGGTCCGTACTGGAGAACATAAGCGCTGTCTGGAATAGGTGATTAATCAGTGTCCTTGACAGGTTCTAGGTCAGAGCTGGGGTTGCTGCTGCTATGCTGTGGGAGAGTCTGTTTGTGTTCGTGTGTTCTTGGCTAAAATACAAGGGTCAGCTTTTTAGGCAGGGAAAGGTATACAGCAGAGAGAGGGAAAGGATGGCACCTGATTCTAGTGGAAATGAATAGAAAAAAGCATCAGCGCTCTGCCACCTGAGTGTAGGTAGGAAGGGCAGTCAGAAAATGTGCTTCATTGGCTTCGTTAGCATTATTTTCTCCCAGGAAGTTAATATCATTTTAACCAGTTGAAGCTTAAGATTTCCCTAGTCTTAAAAGTTGCACTGTTTTTATAACAGATATTATTAAATATTTGAGAGGTCTCAAGGAAAAAAAAAAGGAGCCTGCTTTGTTTAACCTACAGCCTATTGTGTATATTTTTTCTTTCATGAGGATTCTTTGTATTTCATTTAAAGATGAATTTAAAATACAGAAAAGATACTGTCAAAAAAATCAAGTATGAAATGTTGCAGTAGTTGATGTTTACTTACAGTTATTTTTTTTCTGAAGTTTATAAACTTCAGAANTCATTTAAAGATGAATTTAAAATACAGAAAAGATACTGTCAAAAAAATCAAGTATGAAATGTTGCAGTAGTTGATGTTTACTTACAGTTATTTTTTTTCTGAAGTTTATAATTTTCTAGACCTAGAAATGTGGGGTTAGAATGTTGGAAATGTACGTAAGTACATTATTCAGGGTACTCTGCACGAATGGATTAGCTGTAAGAAGAAATATTATCCACATCCTCGTTGGCAGAAAATATGTGCATATGCAGCAGTGTAATGGCTTTAAATGATTTCCTGGTATAACTCAACTGGGTTTTGGTGGAATCATCAAAGGTGAATTTTAACTAATATATACAGGCAGGGATTCAGTAAATAAAAATCTCATAAATGTGCAGTGATAGAAAAAAGAAATACAGCAGCATTATAAAAATTGTTTGGCCATCTAAGTGCTGGTGGTCCCTATTCTATGTAACAACTCTTTTTACAGTAACTCCATTTCAATTTAGTCAAGCATTTCTGTCTGGTACTGTATCTCCCAGTTTCACTTAATGACCAGTGTAGCACATGAGTTCAAAATACCCCAACCAAAAACCAACAGGTTCAATTTTGTCTGTAATTTTTTTTTTGTTATATAGGGTNTAAGTGCTGGTGGTCCCTATTCTATGTAACAACTCTTTTTACAGTAACTCCATTTCAATTTAGTCAAGCATTTCTGTCTGGTACTGTATCTCCCAGTTTCACTTAATGACCAGTGTAGCACATGAGTTCAAAATACCCCTACCAAAAACCAACAGGTTTAATTTAGTCTGTAATTTTTTTTTTTGTTATATAGGGGTTTTTTTCTCATTTTTTTTTATATGGCTATAGTAATCAGATACTCCAAAAACATTTTTAGCCTCTGTCATACTGATAGGCAGGATGCCACAGGGAAGGAGACTGAAGTGTCAGCTCTCTATGCCCTGGTCGACTGGAAAGCTGTGGTTGCTGCTAAATGATAATATGCTGCCCTCCTACAAATGCTTCCCTGGTGATCCTGGGCTCCGTGGTGGTATGTGAACAGCATGCAGATTTGTCACCATCCGGAAATGTTATTATCTCAACACAAAATGCAAATCTGCTATGTGGAAATGTAGAATCAGGGATGCAAATCTTCGGCAAGTAGTAAGATATGTATTACAAAGAACTATTTCTTTTCCCAAGGAGCTTTTGCTTTCATTTAGTCCCCACAATTGGCTGACTGTAAGCCCCTTAACTTTTTCTCATAATGAAGAGCTAGACTTTTTGCTATTCGTTTTGAGGCCTGAAGTGGAAGTCTTCACCATAGTTATTGCAATGCTACAAAATACGTGCTTCTCATAGTAAAAGGGAGAGAGGGAAGGATGTGGGGCTTTGACATTTTGTTCTGAAATTCACTTCTTTCACAAAGACCATCATCCCCCTTTTTCACAGTATAGTTACCCCATATTTGTAGGTACAAATGTGTGAAATGTCATCAGGGCTCCAGATATGCTATATTCTAGCAAAATTATATTCTTAGACCTTTAGGCAAAAACCCATCTTAAGCTGTGTGGAAGATCGATGGGCAAACAGGTTAGACTATGAATCTCAGCAGAAGGGTATGCTAAAATGGGAATCGTGTGCTCTCTGAGCTGCCAGATAACTAATTCTATCTTAGTGAGACAGGTGTTTTTCTCGTGCATAAAAATTAAGGATTGGAGGTAGTTCAAAAGTAGTGTCACTGCTAATGGGAGGACTGAAATGAGAGATTTGGAAGGAAAGATTAAAGAAAGCTGTATCCAGCTCAGCTAAGTAACAGAAAGGTTCGTCAGGAATTGTAAAGCGTCAGCCCCAAAGTGAGAGTATTTAGAACTGAAAAAGGAAAAAAATATCTAGGAAAGTTATTTTTTATAAGAAGTAGTACAAATAAATAAACTGAATAGCAGTGAAAACTGACAGACTGAAGAGCAGTACCATAAGGAAAGTGATTGCAAATACAACAGTTGCATCTTAGGCTCGCTCTATGGATTTGAATTCCCTAGATTTGTAAATGGATAGGGCAAAAATGCTCAAAATGGTCTATTTTATGGCATGGAGCAATCATGTGATGAATGTAGATGGCTGGGATGATCCCGTCTGGCTCTTCAATCTCTTTCCTGCCCCATACGCTTTAACAGATGCTCACTGTGATCTTATCTATGAAACGCAATATCTTTGTGGGAACCTGAACTGTGATGTTATTGGGTCTGCTCTGAGGATCTTTTATACACCACTTCATCACAGATATTATTGTCAGTAAATGCTTTTGCCACTTTTATATATTCTCGCTGTGAGTTGTTTTACAACCAAGCAGCCAAATCAAGAGATCTTTTCCTGACCAGCTGAGCAGCTGGTAAATCTCTTTACATGTACTTAGGTGAATTCAGTGCCCTAGGATGCTAAAAGGGTGGGTTAGGACAAAAGCAGGTGTCAAAAGATAACCCTCCGCTCTTGCCACCACCTCAAAGGTTATCTCCCTGCATGTAAAATTATTTGTCTTTTTGAACTCCAATTTTCCTTAATGCCTTTGTTTGAAAGGTCAATCTGATCCTCCTCAGGATTTGTTTTCCCTCTTCTGATCTTTTTCTGAGCTTTTCTTTCCTATTTCCCTCCCTTGCTGTCTGCACATCATGATTCTTTTTCAGGTTGAGTCACTATCCTTTTCAATGCTCCTAGGAAGGGCTTTTTTTCTTAGTTGTGTTATCTATTTCTTAGCCAAGTGGTGCCTGTAGGAAGATCAGAATAACCTAAGCTAGGAAGAGCTCTGTGGGTTGCAGTGCCTGTTAGACAAACATACAAGTTGTATTGTTTGTTAACAGCGAGTTCACTTCTATCCCTTATTCCCTGGCCTTTTAAAGAGACCTAAATCTCCTCTGAGAGGCAAAAAGAAAAACCCCAACTATTGACCACTTTCAGACCCAGAAGATTAAACTGACCCAGTCCTGCATTGGTGTGTGTGTATTTTGAAAAGAATTTTATCTTGCCATTCCTGTGAAGTCCACAGATAATATTGCTCCCTTCCTGCTCCAAAATCTGTACAAATCCTCCCTGTATCATGCCTATGAATGGAAAATGAAAATACTCCTTTCCCAGGCCTGCAGTGAAAAGGAATGTGTCCCAAATGCAATTTGTTCCTTGTGCACTACATCTTGTGAGCAAGCAGCCAGTGTGCCTTGCTTCAGTAACTTTTATATGTAAACAGTCTTTAAAAATATAATCTACATTGTCAAAGACTAATCTAAATGGTGTACTGACATTGCTTATTTTGATATGCTGAGTTGGTTTTGAATTCTGTCTGGATTGCCTGGCCCCAGGTGGCCTTTTTGCATTTTGTTTACTTTTCACTTAGCTGTCATATTTATTCTCTTTAGATGTACAAAGTCAATGGGTTCAGTCTAGTTTTACAGCTTAGCTGGCTAATATGGCATCAGGAAAGCACTGAATGAAGCCAAGCAGAGGGTCAAGAAAGAAACAATGTGGTTCTGCAGGTCTGACATAGAGACCAACAGAACAGAAAACTGTAAAAGATCTGGTAGAACAGCTAGAGTTTATTATTGTTTGAAAAAGCATGATTTGACTGGAAAGTAGAAATCCACTGAAATAGGGAAGGATTTGTTCTGACTGAATTTCTGTTTTTAAAAGCTTGCTTCTGAATAAATGCTGAAATTACACTATGCTGAAATACATCCCATTTAAATGAAAAGAAAAATCTGGATTTGTTTCAAATGCGAACAGGTAGCAAAATGTTACTTTAAAAGCTTTCAATATAATAAGTTGTTCTATGTATATATCTCAGTAAAACAGTTAAAATGGCTTGCATGAACTTGCTGTACAAAAAGTCTTTGAAGACATGTGAAAATCCTTTATGCTGAGAAAAATAATTCCAAAAAATCTAGTTGTCATGATCTTGCCCACAGTCATTCATAGAGCCCAAGAGAGAAATTCATGACACCTCTGGCAGTCTGAAGCATGACTGAAATGTGGACCATCTTGAACAGTGGTCTTCCATCTGGATAGCCATGCCTACTGTCCTGCTGTTCTCCCAGTGTGAATATCTACTTTCCTCTATATGGTTGGGTTTACAGCTGAAAGAAAAATCTTTAAGGGAGATTTGGGGTGGAATTTAGCACTGATGGAAGGAGCCTGATGTTTCCTTTGTTTCTTGAAGAATGACAGCACAGATCTGCATGGCGCTATTTCACTGATGCCATGTTGTTTTCAGATCACATTCTGCAGAGGTGCTTGGCCAAAGCAGCTCTGAGGCACTTTTGTGCTGACAGCTGTTGGGCACCCAAACTTCACTTTTTTTAAAGAAGTGAATGTGCAGAAACTGCCACATTTTTAGGCACACCAACTTTCTTTTAGACCGGACAGTCCATGGTCTGAGCTTTTCTTCTGTTTACCGCAGGTGAAACATGGGAACTATGCCTTTGTATGGGACGCAGCGGTACTGGAGTATGTGGCCATCAATGACGCAGACTGCTCTTTTTACACGGTCGGGAACACTGTGGCAGACAGAGGATATGGGATCGCACTGCAGCACGGCAGCCCCTACCGAGATGTCTTCTCACAAAGGTAAGGGTTTGGAGAAGGAGGAGCAGGTCCTAAGGGATGGTCTTTCTTAGCTCTGGAAGCTTCTTTTAATTTAATTCTCCACGAAGGGAAACATCTTGTGCTTGCAATCCAGTTCATTTCTTACATAGGCATTCATTTCCTCAGAGACATAGGATTATTCACTTTTCTAGAAACTGCATTAAAAGTACTTTGTACTGCTCTAATTTGAATTGTTCTTGTTTCATTTGGAAAACATTAATGAGATAGGCTAAACTTCATTAGCAGGAAAATGAGGGAAGAGTTGAATCATTTGTTATAGAGGGGCAGCATAATTCAACAGAAGCTGTTTCTTAAAGGAAAAAGTAAATTGGGACGCTGATAGGAAACCTGAAGGGGGATGTACAAGAAAATCTGATGTTTCGGTGAATAGAGCCCTACTAGTACCCAAAGTCTTAGGTGCTTATCCCACTACTAATCTGTCTCTTGGGCTACCACAGTGAGATCTTGAGATGTTTCTGGTATTGTGTTTCTACGAGGTTATGTATTGTGCCTTTGCAGTATTTGTGTTTCACTCCGGTATTGATTCCTAATTCAGGATGTGTGTGAAATGTGAGAAACAAACGTTTAAAAAGTGTCATATCTCCAGTCTGGTTTTTAGAAAATGTGGGCTAATCTCATGATCATTTTCTATTCTGCACCTATTCTTTCAACTAAGTTTCTAATGGTTTGTGTTAGAGGCATGTAACAAAATTTGACAGTTGCTGTGATGGAATTTCTTTCTTTGTGTGGTTGCTATAATAACATGAACCATCTTAAGATAATGCTTCATTTAGGCTATTGCATTTGCCTTCAGTACATAGGATGAGGTAGAGGGAAAGCAGTCAATAAGTAACAGTATGCAGGCTCAAAGGACTTACTGTCTGTTCACACATACTGCATGAAGAGAGAAGGCTCAAATTCTTTGAATCTGTTCTGTATTGGGAGTGGTTTGGTTGAATTTTGTGCTGACATGGTAGTAACATAATACAAACTCTCACAGGATCGATGAAAAATTAATTTTGATGAAACTTATATATAATGTATATATTACAATTAGCTTTATAGGGAATTATTTACTGAATACTTTAATACTTTTATATGGCAGCTATCAACATGCTGGCTCTGCTGAAAATCTCTATCTCTGTAATGTTTGGGGTCTCCACACAAAACGAAGGAGTAAAATTTCTTCCCATAATCATTCTAAAATGTGCTTGCAGAGATCTCTGGTGCTGGTCAAGGTGTTGTCAGACCCTTCAGAGTGTTATCCCTGTAAGCTTGAGTACAAAAACTCTGAATGCATAGGGGAGTTTCATAGGCTGTGACTTTATTACTAAATACAGCAAGCCTGCCAAGTGGCAGAGCATGGCTGATGTCCACGCAGATAAGCATTCTTCATCCTTGCCACCACTGCTCTCCAAGTGAATGTGGATGCATCCAAACCACCCCTTAGAGACTGCTTCTGGAATCATTTATATCTTTGTTATTGTTCTCAGTACATGGGGGAAATGCTTATGGCTGGTTCTGGTAAGCAGTTATCTTTGTCATAGAATTTNTTCTGGAATCATTTATATCTTTGTTATTGTTCTCAGTACATGGGGGAAATGCTTATGGCTGGTTCTGGTAAGCAGTTATCTTCTTTGTCATAGAATTCGGTACCTGGAGAGGCTAGGTTACGTCTTCTGACACACTGTTTTTATCAACTTCTGGATCATTGGTCTGTGCAGGCCTGACATTTCCAAGTACAATTTTGGTTTGTAACAAAATTTCAGCATGTCAGTGCATTATAATATCTTGAAGCTGTAGGAAAGCAGAAAGAACCATAAAAATTTGCACATATATAGCTCTCTTTATCTGAGGAACTTCAAGGAATATTTAAGTATTAGCATCTCTCAGTGGAAAGTAAATGTCATTTCCATTTAATGCTTAGGGAGGCCATAGCATAAGGAGACTTAAACAAATTCCCAAGGCCAGATGCTTTCACTGGTGGAATTGGAGATCATAGGCATTTAGATTTCCTCATTTTCCATTTCCTGCTGTAGTTGTCAGAATTCAGGTGGATAAATAAAGAGATTATTTGTGAGATATTGGGCCACAGCAGAGTCTGGATGGATACACAAAACTTAGCAGTGATGAGAAAGTAACTCATAACATTATCAAGAGTAATGGTTGAACAGAGAAACTGGAAATGCTACTTACTGGAGAATTTAGAGAGCCCAAGATATATATTCTGAAAGTGTGTGTGCTGCCACTTAAATCTTTATTTCTGTATAATAAAAGTGTATTATATTATACTTCTAATTATGTCCATAGAGATTTAAAGTCTGAAGCTGTGAAACGCCATATAAGAAACACATGAAAGAGCATGCTTACAAGGTAGCTTACAAGGTTTTGTTCCAAAAACCCTTCAGTTCTGTTCCCTATGATTACTTCCATGTGGTTTTCACAAATCATCCTTACTTTTCTTCCTAATGAAAAATATGAACAACCTTCAGCTGCTGCAGCCTGCATGCTAACTAGAGAGGGAAACAGATTTCACTATATAGGACTCACAAATGTTCACATGAATATTTTACATTCTTTAATGCAGTAGGGAACTGGTTTGAAATACATTGGCATTTCTTGATCTTTCCCAAAATAAATATATTTATGTGAAAATACAGTGCTTCTCTTTTATGAAATTTCATATAAACCCATAAGCTGTACAGCATTAAATCCCTAGGGTGCCGCTGTAAAAGGTCTGGCAAGCTTACTGGAGATTTTGGTCTCAGTGAAGGAAGCATGGGCATGAGCTTAAGGCTTTTCATTACCTTTTCCGAACATTCAGGCAATTCCCAGAGAAGCAGGAAAAGCGATAGAAACGTATAAACACCCACCATGTATCTCCAGTGCTATGGGGTGTGAGCTGTAGCCGGGATAACACTGTAGTGAAGTTGCTTAAGCATTTAGGATTTCCAAAAAGACTTTTACGTTTGGGATGTCTGCTATGTTGTTCTCCAGGTGATTAACACATGCAAGGTGCTATTGCCTTTGGGGACTGCAATAGTATTCACCTCTGTTAAGTATTCAAGTCTCTATGGGAGTTTACACATCAGTTAGGCGACTTAAGAAAGGTATTAAACCTGCAATCAGTTTGAGATGCAGGGGTGCCATCAAAACACTTTCATGGCCTTGCAAAAATTAAGTTCCCTGATGATATTTCCTCCCATAGCTCATGGTGATGGCCTGCCCCTTTATACCATGGGCAGTTTAAGTGGTGCTAAAAAGAAGCCTGAAACAACTGAGAACGTGGTGAAAACCAAAGAACACAGCTGAGAACCATGGTGATGGTCTTAGTGGCCATGTACCCGTGTAGTACCTGTGTTAGGGATGTGGGACTGCAGCTGATGTCCTCCTGGTTGTCTGGTACCCACCACACTGAAGAAGAACACAAGATGCGATACCCTGGACATGCTGTGGAGCCAGTGCTGACAGCCACCCTGCTTCCAGCCTCAAAGGATTGCTGCCGGTTAGCACCCATGTATTTGCATGGGATGCAGTCCTTCCAGTATGGAATGAGCATCCAGTTACCAAGGAACCAGAAACTGAAAATGCTTTTGGTTCATATTGTGTTTATAATTTTAAAAGTGTAAGGTGATGTCTATACCCTTTAAAGAGAAGCGTGAGTGCTTCCACATGTTTGAAGTGATTCAATTTAAAATCAGAATTATTCTTACAAGTTTGGGTATAGTGAAATATTAGTGGAGAGTGTGGCAAAATGCACATCACTTAGAAACTCCGTATACATTTGCTGAGCTTTAAAGAAATTAATTCTAGCCATATCACAGAAGATGAAACCCTGTTCATGATTATTCTTCCCAAGGAAAATCAAGGAAATTAGACTCAAGCAAATTTATCATTTTGGGGATGAACAAGATGGTTTGATGAGAAAGGTTATACCTTTCAAAGTGCAATATCAGTATGCCTTCAGAAAAGCATTTTGTGCAGGTACAGCTTAGTGAAGAAGGATAACAAACTGAAAGCACTGTAAAGAATCCAGTCTTTGCGCCCTTTCTTCTTCACACAAAGAAAATCTCTAGGCCACAACAAAGACATAAGCAGCAGTGAATAGTCTGAATGCAGAATGAGACTGGCTTCTTGCTGTATTGGCATGGCAAAATGGCCAGCGGGGATCCCACTGTCCAGCCTTGTGACCACTGACTAGTGCTCTTTCTGAAAACAGATGCTTCAAGTCCATCCTGAAAATAGACTTGTGACTGTAGCACAGCAATATAGAAAATAATGTGGGTAACATCTGAATGATGGACCTGTCATAACATCCTGATGACTTTATTCACATGTTGCAGATCTTAAGAAACATGTCTAGCTATGCCATTACGCGGCCAGCTGATATGCCCAGATAGATAGCTGTCCTCTTTTCTTTGCCACTAAGACTTAACCTTCTGAGCACTAGCAGCATCCAGGCAGAGTGTCAGTTTTCTCTCAGTATGTATTTTTCTTTCCAGGTAATGACAGGGGCTGTAATAATAGGAACTGCCCAATTTACTAGGAGAGTTCGAAGAGGATATGTCGTTTAGTTCATGAGGAACTGCATGCTGACACTAAATTTGACACCTGTTAGGAAGTCTTTTCAGCCCTAAACTCTGAAACTTCCATTGCACCCCTGGGAGGTATAAATATAATTGCAACCTCCTTTCAGAGTGTTTCATAGGATGTCTGTGCTTCCTACAGTGCAGGAGCAATGGCTCAGGCACTGCACTGGTGGCTAGCTTTGGTGGGGGTCAAGAAGGAGGCAGCAGCAAAGAGTTTGGATCCTGCTCACATCCCTGCTGCTTCTGCTGGTTCTCTCTTCTTCTGCACTACAGTCCTGGCTACACAGTGCGTTAGGGGCAGAGGAAACACTAAGTTCACACTTATCAGAGGCCAGCAGCCAGCTCTTCAGTTAAGTAACTAGAAGTTGTCAACACCCAGTACTATTGAAAAAGCAAGCTGTAGTTGTTTTGCCTTCCTCATCTCCGAAGAGCATTCATGTGCATTCTGCCCCTAAGACTTCACTTTGAAATAAAAGGAAACTGTAACAATATTAAAAGAAATAAAAGGGCAAGATAGCTCTCAGAGCCCACAGAGTTGGGACTCTTGCTTGTTGTCCATCAGCTGAGTTGCCCCAAATGACATTCACCTTGCCCGAGCATGAGCTTATGGACACTTAAAGTTGTCTGTATGCCAAAAGAAGCAGCAGCAGTTGCATACCTCCTGGTGATCATCTGTGAGAAGTGGGGCATGTGATGGAATAATGTATGGAAGGTACAACTACCATATGGCTTCTGCAGAAGCTGTTGAATTTGGGATAAATCACAAAAAGTAGCAAAGAATTTGTGTTACTGCTAGAGAAGCCAGTCACATCTTTCTGCCCTGGAGGTTGGAGGGAAGAAATAAATACTTATAGTGATTTTCTCATGGCAGCCCCAAAGACACCGTTTCAGATGTCCAAAGCTTTGGAGACAAAGATGAGAGCCATCATTGTAGTATTTCAGACTTTCCCTTAGTGAATCAGAAGCTATATGCTTTAAATAAATGGTATGGATTTTCTCTTGTCCTTTTTTTATCTCATAAGCAAAACCCTGAGTTTTAGAAAGTTCCTGCCCTGAGTCATAAATAAATGTTCTTCCTGTCTCCTTGCTATTAATTCTCTCTCCTGAGATTTTCTTTCTGTGTCTTGGAGGTCAATGACATCCAAAGACTCCAGTGCTAAGAAAATTGCTTCCTTCCTAACTACTTTGATTTCTTTTTCTGAGTCCTTGGGACTGTGTACCCCTTCTCTGAGGGGGTCCTCTCCCAGCCTGGGGTTTAGGGGTTCTTTTGTTTCTTCTTTTTTTCTCTCAATGAAAACCCAAAAGGGAGTGTTCCTTAATTGCTGATTTATCTTTTACCAGCCATGTGGAAAATCAGTGGTTTTGGTAGCATCCTAACCCTGCAGAGGACTGACAATAACGGTCTAGTTGGATTTTTCATTATTACATACAGTGATCATCTGCAGAATGGTGGATGCATTATTAAGAGCTCAACTTCGCTTTGCTTTGGTTATTTGCTTAGAATTTAAATACTGTTCTGAGCTGTATGTATAACATTTTGAAAAACACAGGAGAAAAGCTAGTAAAATCCTCACCCAATGAACCTTTTCCTTATTATTCCAGAAAATAAGAAAACTGCAGGTTGGGATTGAACTTGAAGCAAACTCCTGAATTTAAGTAAAAAACTTTCATTTTTAGAAGCTGCCTTTAGATCATGTCACCAGTTCATATAACTCAAATTACATTAGTGAGAGGAAAAAAACATCAAAAATAATTCCAGATTTCTGAGCAATCTGTCAGGAGTATCCAGTCCTAACTGATTCAGATATAGGTACTGTTAATAAAAGCACATAATAAGAAGACAGTTTCTTAGATAACCAGGATCCTAAATAAATACCCTGTAGTAACACACCAATGTAATATTTCTTGGCTATCTAAAATAACACAGTTTATCCTTTTTTTTTTTTTCTATGTTACACTCAAAGGGATGCAACTGGGAATTACACAGGCCATAGGCCTCAAAGCACATCCACCTTCCCTTTTCCTGACTGAAGACCTCTAATATGAACTGTAATTGGCCTTCATGCCAGGAAACTCACCTTGTGGAAGTGCTTCTCAGACAGACAGCTGCCTGCTTCTGCATTCTGCAGAGTTTATTCCCAGGCCACCAAATCCAGGCTGAAGTCCTGTAACCTCCAATGGATTATGAGAAAACATGTAGCTTCATTCGGATTTTTAAAAGTGATATTCATTACTTCACATAAAGTCCTAGCAGAAAGCTTTTGTCCCACCACTGTTCTCTCTTCTTCTTTCTGCTAAGCCCACAACTGTCTGCTCCAAGCTTACAGTGTTCTGTAATCCTGCATGAGCGCATTGCAAATAGCTTTCCCTAAGGATGTCCTTTTGCATCCAGCTCCCACTAATGGCCTAATGCAGAGCTGGAGGTTTTGAAGATTCCTGCACTGACATCAGAATTGTTTCTCTCTCTACTATCCATTCACATCTCACTTGCTAGCAGGGGCCACAGGCTGTAGGACCACAGAGAAGCTGTGGCTTCCACACATTGTGTTACGAGGGCAGGAAAAATGGGTTTATTGACTGCCAACGGTGTGCATCTGGTGCTTGCAGGTCTCACAGTAAATTCATGGTTAGAAGTTGAGAGAGATGGAGATGCTACAGAAACACAGACTTTAGCAACTTTTTAATCTGCTGTAATATTAACTGATGATGTGGGTTAAAAGTTTCCACAGCAGGTCTAAAGTTCATAATGTGCACATAATGGAGGATTAATTCATGAAAATGTATAAAGGCAGCAGGCAGATTAGTGGGCTTTTTAAATATACCATAATAAATTAATTGATGGGGTAAGCTGCATGATCCTGAAGTAGCAGCACTGGGAGAAAGCATGAGAAAGAAAATAATAAGGGAAAGGCATTTGATCTTGCATTTATATAGCATAGAGCTGTGAGAATCAGGGGGCTGCCTGCTGGCTTCATGATGGGACAGCATCTCTGCGTCCAAATGATACTGTGGTGATGGAGTTGTTGCACAATGGAAAAGAGTTGCCATGAAAAAGTCAGCTTCATGTCTTCTCTTTTTCCTAAACAATGGAATGATTAGGAATAAAATCACTTTCAGAAAGGGCACTGCATTCAATGTTTCAAAAAGGCAAGCCGGATGAGTTGTTTATGCATATTAGTTACCTGTCATTGCCCTTGAACCATTCCAATGAAAGCAGTCTAACTGTAATGTGCGAAATTGCCAGTAGATACCACTTTGAAAGCTATTTCTTACTACTTTCTATCCACTTTACAGCTTTATGTACCTCAGACTTGGTATGTAAAATGACCATATTATACCACAACATGTGTGCAGTACAGCCATTGGAAGCAGTGTTGCTCATCCAACTATATGGAAGCAGCATTTATTTTAAGCTGAGTTGTTCATCTGTTTTAAAGTTTTATAGAGTGAGTAAGTGCATGGCTGCAGAATTTGAAACTGCTTGGTTATAAATCTAGTGACAGTAAAGCTGTCTCAGTAAGAACTCTCAGTGAGTGGCTTCCCTCCAACCACTTGCCTTTTTATGAATTCCTAAAGAAGAGATTGGGTTTACAGTTAGCACATACGTTCCCATAGTACAATCTTTGCTTTCTGGTTACCTTATCTTACATTTGTGTGCATCCGTCTTGAGAGGAACAGGTTTAACTTCTCACTCTGACTCAGTTGGGCAGTGGGGTGGAAAATGAGTGCAAAGCTTTCCCTGGACATAAGAAAAAGCTGGGCATGCAGCTGTCTTGACTACTGAACATAATAACCACAAATAAACATTAAGCTTGCCTACCCCATGCCAGCACTACCTGCCAGAGATTTCTGACTCTTGACCTAAGTTACTCAAAACACTGATCAGCCTATTTCAGTTAAAATGAGCAAGAGCAGCAAAACAGGGGAGAGTAATAGATCTTTTCTAACCCATTTTGTTGGCTTAAAAGGTAATTAACCTTTAGCTGGACCATAAAGATAGTCTTCAACTGGTCCTGCTTTCCAGACAAAAATGAAAAGCTTTTGTCTGAATATGAAGTTTGTTTTCAAAGTTGAAATATGTTCTGTTGAATAGTGAACTTGACGATATGACAACTGGAGTGACTTATGCATTCCTGAGCTAAGAATTTTGCTTCTATCCATGGAACTGTGCAACAGCTGTTACCTCAGCCTGCCATAAAACACCTGTCTGTTATTTGTCACTCATCCTTGAATCATCAGTAGGTGAAGGTGCTAGCCTTTGCTTTCTGACTTCAGTCAAGTTCAGAGATAGGGAAGGGGAAAAAAGAGTATGTGGAAAGTCCCTAGGACATATAGCCAAGGAAGAGTGGTAGCAGGGTTTGTAGCAGAGGTGCCCTGCAGAAAGTGGGTGCAAGCAAGAGGAAAAGCTGGTTGCATGGACAGAGGGAACGAGATGAGAGGCACCAAGGGCACGAAAGAGCTGGATGCTTGGGAATGTTTATGCGGGGGGTGAATAAGTGGAGCCTTCCTTATTGCTCAGCTCCATCCATGCAGGGAGGAGATTAGCAAAGTAAGAAATCTAAGGAAACTACCCAGAGAAGGTCCCTGCAGTGTCTCAGAGCAAACCCTTGGGGTAGGCTGCATCCTAGAGCAATCAGGTGGAGATCAGGAGAAGTCAGACAGTGTCTGCAGCAGGATCACCAGTACGTCTAAACACAGACTGGACTAGTGAAGATGGAAGGTGAAGGTGGTGTGGGGAAGCCTTTACTCTCTGATGTATGGGACCTCAGTATCCTTGAAATAAAAATCTCTGGAGATGAGATATCACTAGTTCTTAAGGACCTCTGCACAAATCCCCAAGAAGACGTGGTGGTGACACGGCAACCAAGGCAGTAAGCTGCAAAGAGGCTCAAGATTTTTATCTGGCATGGTGTAAACAGTAAGTGGCTTTGGAAAACTTCTGTGCTATGTGCTTCAGTTACCATGCAGCCTGAGTGGGCTCCACGAGAGCCCACAAAGGTCCAAGTGGTGGGAAGCGGGCATGCAGGCACCTGGATCACTCATCCACATTGTCAGCTGCTGCAGACATTACAGAGCCTCTGCCCAATGCAGGCAGAGAAATAGCTCACAGACTTCGTCTTCAGCCTTGTCCTGGTTCAGAACAGGGTCCCAGACAAGCACAGCTTGGCTCTGTATTTTTGCAGTGTCAAAACAAATAGAAACATTTGCTAACATGAACCAGCTGGATATGTTGGGGGCTTCTGTTTGCACAATGTGGTTTAGTGCCAAACAGGTTAGGTTAGCCCAAAATAAAGCAGGGCCCTGATCCCAGCCATCATAGCTTCAATGGCTTTTCTAAACACCAAGGGGCTTTCCAGACCCAGGGTTTGTACTTAAACGTGACTTTATTCTGCTTTACCACTAAGTGCGGGCAGAAAGAAAGGATATGGCCAAGGAAAAACTGCTTGCCACTTTATTCATAACACACTTTTGCAAAGTGCATTTGGTAATTTGCCATTGTAACCACCTGCACGTAGAGCTTTCAGTGCAGAGCTCTGACACTGTATTTAGTTCATACTTTGACTGCTCAGCTAAAACTTCCATTTGTATGCATTTATTCTGCTTCACACATTATGTTATCAGTCACTTTCAATATTTCAAAGTCACAGCAGTTTTTTTCTGACACAGATTTGTCAGAATGAACTGCCTTGATTGCTATTATTATAGACGGCAGTTCCTGACTAAGGGAAAAGTCTTATATAGAACCAGAATATTTAAACTGCTCAATAAAACAATAGATAATGCAGAATAAAGTTAGAGCAGATAAACAGAAATAGATGCTTTAAATTACCACCCAAATAAATTAAAAAGAAGGGGAGGGAGAGGTGGGAAAGGCAAGGTTTATAATCCTATACAGCAGAATTAATCAGGAAAAATCTAATATTTTAAGTCCGTGTGCAAGGTGTTAAAAATGGCTCTTTTCTCCTGCCAGTAGTAAGTCAGTAAAGTATGTCATACTTGGACTTCTGTTAATCAAATACTTTATCATAGTCCTCTAATGATCCCTCTGAATAGAAAGATTTTAATAGTCAGTCCATTATAGTCACAGCACAATATGACAAGGGGTTTTGGCCTAGCTCAAGAGGGTGCTTACACTCCTGATTAAGTCCTGGTGGTAGTAATTTGTCATGGCACATGAGCACATCTCTCTCTCGCATGTGCTTAATAGCATGCAGGGACTTTGCTAGTTCACTCTAAAAGCCCTTACAGTTTAGGACTGAACCCGGCAGAAACACACTTGTTTGGAAATGTAATGGTCCTTTTATGCTTACTTTAACTTAAAAATCCTTTTACTTATATTTGCTACTGTTGTCTTCAGCTGGAAGAAGAGTATAACAATAGGTGAATTTCCAAAGCACTGAACAAAATCTGCCACTTTAACTACATGGCTTTGTAGATAACTACATACTATAGCTGCTTCCACCAGTGCAGAAAGGTTTATGACAAGCATGAAAGGGCAAAATAACTGTACTGGCTGCAGTTTCACAAGTGTGATGCCTAAACATGACCAAAGAGATCATCAATAATTCCAAAGACATCAGATTCCTATAGAAAGCCCATATGACAGATAAGCTATTGGTTTAGGTTTGTTTAGCTTTTTTAATTAAAAATTTGAATTTTTTTAAATTTAAAAACCGATTTCCATTGCAGTAATATTTGGAGAGAAAAGTATTAGAGCAGTAAGCATGGATTTGCAGCTCTGAGAGAAGGGACTAGAAGTTCCTGTTCCAGGATTGATTTTTTTTTAGCTTTGGTTAGAGTATTCCTAGAGCAACATGTGAGAGGAAGTGTGCACAACTGAGCCTTGAGTTAATTAAAAAGTATGCACTCTATTTTTAGTGTTGTCTTGTTGTATTAATTTCCTTGGGTTTGGAGGGACTTTAATTAATTAGTAGCGAATCTTCAGATCATAGAATTACGCCAGATTTATGCTGGTTTAGCGATGGGAGAATTTAATCCTATAAATATGTCTTTGGCATAATTTAGATGTAAGACTCAAGATTAACATAAATTCCCTGTTTCATTGGGATGTTCATTCCTTTTTCTGCCTGAGAAGTACTATGCAAAGCTACAGAAATGTGTCAACTCTGACAGTCACACTTGTAAAGCAGTCAGACATTTAAAAAAGCCATCAGGGTTCACCTGCAGCATCAAATTAACCTGCATTCTTCCACTGTTTTATATAAATCTGGAGAAAACTGTAAATTCCATAGAAAAAAAAAGCAACTGAAAATGAAGCATGGTCGATACCCAGAGGAAGTGAAGGTTTTTTATCACCTTTATGTTCTTCCCAAATTAAAAACACCTAAAATGCTTATTTTTCATTTTTCTTAGGCGATATGGTCTAGTGTGAGTTGTCTCTGCCCATGGCAGATGGGTTGGAACTAGATGATCTTAAGACTGGTTCTTTCCAACCCAAACTATTCTATGATTCTGCAGTTCTTGAGTAGCAAGCTTGCTCCAAGTTAAATATATAAGGCTTCTTGAAAATAAGGGGTCTTAGAAAGAACCTCTGACTGGTTTTTAAAACAAGAACAAATACATCCATGGTGATATATATAAGTAAGTCACTGTGCTGGCAGCAGCATTTGTATTTTATTCTCATCCCTAAAATGAAATGTGTGTGTGTGTGGCTGGGCCAGTAGCAGAGAGCAGACAAATAATGCATAGCAATACCCTCTCCTCCTGCTTTACAAGGGGCTGTCGCTCCAACTTGCAGTGGGAAACTAAGCTTGGGGAGATAACTAACACATCTAAGGTAACTCCACAAATCACTTGGCCAGCTAGCAGAGCCATCACTTCTCCCACCACACTGTTTCTCCCCATTTCCCAGCTTTTCCTTCTTTATTCCTACCACAGGCCACACAGATAAAATGTTCACTTGCTCTGAGGCCTTTATTGTAGAAGAAATCCAGTGTGGTTTCAGTGGCAGGTGGGGGTTTAAGGCCTGAGGTTAGGAGAAACAGCCCCACTGCTCCCACAGAGAGCTGCAATAGCTGAGATTAAGGGAGACTGCAGGCTGCGGAGCCAGCACAGCGACAGGCACAGCATCCTTCCTCTGTCTCCTGCCAGCATTATTTCAAATTACCTGGTGCCTTGGCACCACCAGCTGTGTCCGTTTTTCTGCCCAAAGCGCTTTCCTACTGCTGCTTCAATTAACACCAACCCTTTTAGCTGCTCCACTGTTGTATAGAAACCTGTTGTCCCTTGCACTGCCAGACAATGAAAGTGGTCTGCAGCAAGGCCCATGGGGTCCAGGGGAGCATTTCCCATTGTGGCTGGGCAAAGTCAGGGTTGAGGCGGTGTAGAAAGGGCTGCCCCTTTGGGGTGGTGGTCTCAAAACCACCTCAATAACACAACTATTGTCTGAGATCAGAACTGTTGTTATTTTTGTTCATTTGTACTTCCTTTTTTCTCCAGTTTTTAGGAAGTGCAAGCGGTTTGTTTGTTCATTGACCGATACTGTCGTCTTTTTGTTTGTGTTTGAAATAAAGCCTGGGTAAGCAACTGTCACCAGGAGACTTCTGTCCCAGGCTGGCAGGACTGGGAGCAGATCATGCTGTGCTCCTTTCAGCCTGTTGCAATTCAAGATGATTCCCACAGTGCTGTATTTCAGGTTCAATTCTGAAGATCTGCTTGCTCCCAGAGAAGCTTTCTCATCCCCCACAGGCACTTGCATACACACTTGCATCTCCTTCCAAAATTGACGAAAAAGTAGAGCTACCAGCCCTTCATCTTGTCTAGGCAACGATAAGCTGCTTGCTAAAATGTTTAAATGTTTCAGCGCTTTAGATCACTAGTATACATCCAACTGATCCTTTACAGCTGGAATCACAGGGATGAATCTTAATAGTAATGGTATAGGTTATCTCTGTGTAAATAGCACAGTATCTTTTTTCAGCAGGAGACGTGCTGAAGGTTTGCACTGATATATTGATCCAGATAAACGGGATAGTTTATTCCTAACTGGAGGCACCTTCTGAAGGTTCAGTTTGTGATGCTTGCAGGTAAAGCTGATGATTTACTGTTCGTGGATATGCAACATACATAGTGTGCTGCCTACAAACCAAAGCCTTTTTCTCCATAGGCCTGATGCTGGACTTCATGAGCCTCCTGCTGTACTGCAAATACCATTGTAAACATTGCATCTGGGCAAGAAAGTCCCTCATTTCTGTTTGTTCTTCTTTCCGGCAGTCTACTTTGCTTTCATTTGGGGTGTTAGTAATGCTTGCCTTGAGTCATAGCGCTTTGACAGCAGGGTTGCAGGAAGCTTTCTTGGCAACATTTGCTTTTCTAGAGAATTGTTTCCTGGCTGGAGGCTTATTACCCCTGCTAAACTTGGGCTTTCTTTCAGAGAAATTTCAGCTAAGTTTTTGGACTTGGTTTGAATGAAATTGAGTTGAATGAATTTGTGGTTAAATGAGAAAATATTCAAGGATTATTTTTTAACTCAGGGAACAAATTGTGAAATCATGAGGCATTTGCTCAAGGCCTTGTCAATCAGAACTGCTGTTTTTCACACACCATTTTTCCTGTGTTACACTGTCTGCTCCACAAAAGCACTATAGTTAGCTAAATTAGCTAACTGTTAGCTAGATACTCAGATGTCATTAGACATTCTTAAACTTAAATAGAAACTCATTATTTGATAGAAGGAAATAAAAAAAAAAAAAAAC
>NDXB01001693.1:109469-185923 GCA_002631895.1 Agapornis roseicollis | reverse complement strand
AACTCATTATTTGAAAAAAAAAAAAAAAAAAAAAAAAAAAAACCTGCTTATTATAACTCCAGAATCGGTCATCATAAAATGAGGAAAGCCTGGATTAAGATTTCACATCAAACAACCCTGAAGGTAAAGGACACAATTCAGACAGCCAACTCCATATCAGCCCTGTAATGGTGCCATGTGGTTAACCTATGCTGATAATTAAGGCATTTTCTTAATGATTACAACCTCAGTAGATAAAACCAAGTGTGCTTCTTTCTTTTGGTTTCAGTTTTGTAAAAACATGTTAGATTTTTGTCTTCAGGTGATTACTATTTGGCAGGAATGTGAAGGGCAGTAAGCTGAAAGCTTAGGAAGCTGAAAATGCATGGAAGGAGGGTGCCTAATCCTGATTCATGCTCTGTAAATCTTCCTCTGGCTTTTCCTACATCAGTGTGGGATCCGTTGTGGACCAGGGTGCTGGACTAGGTGTTGGAATGGCCTTTCCATCCCTATTGTCTGCAAATCTGTTCACTTCATTGTAAACCACTCTTCCCCTGCCTTCAGCCTGCTGGCTTTCTCCTCCAAGCTTATAGTTTGCTACTTTGCAGCATCTCTTCTTTATATTCAGGGCACTTAGATGAATGCTCCAGCCTGGGGCATGGATAGCTCCAGGACATATGAGGGATCTTCCAGGTAGCTCATTTGTCCATATCGTGAGCCCACAACTAACTTTCCATGATCTATTCTACTTCATTACACTGCTTATTGAATTTTGCTGGCCGTATTGCCTTTCATACTCTTGGGATCAGCATCAGTTGTCATGGCAGTTACTGTCAGACAGTTGTAACTTGCATGCTGGAAGGAAGAGGTTAGGAAAGCTGATGACCAGAACAAGTAGCAGTTCAAAGAAGCATAAAATACCAGTTACTAATACTGCTTGGTGACCAAAATGTTTGGGGCTGTAGCGGTTGGTAGTTTGACTTCAGTCAATGTCCTGTGTGTCTTTCCTATTAACTCCTAGGTGAATATCATTGGTTTGGTTTTTAATAAAGATGACACTTGAAACAACTAATGAAAGAAATAGGTCATTCTCTATTAAGTCATTCTTCAAATAGTTATAGTAGTTATATGTCTGACCATCCTGCATGTGATATGGCCATTTTATACTAAGAAATAGTTTACAAAGGAGCTCCCCATGTTTGAAAACACATGGACTATCTTTAATATCCTTTAGCCTCTCCACAATGCTTAGCCCCAGCTACCCTGATGCTCTAGGAAAGAAAGACTGCAGAAGCAGAAGGTAACCACACATCTCCTGACATCTGACCATGTTACACTGTGGATAGGGCCCACAGGCTATTATTTCCATCTCAGTGCTTTTGAACATCAGGCCTGCCTATTGACACTTCTAATATGGGTGAGTTGGTTTGTTTATAGTTTTTTATGAAGCTAATGAAAAACTAAGTCTGAAAACTTCTTTGCATAAGGTTGAAGAATATCCACACATGATAACAGCATGCCATTGCCCCTAATTCAGTGATGGATTATTTTACCAGATAATAAACACAAAATAGAAGGCTTCATACCCTCAATGTCTAAACCTGTCTACCCACTAAATTTTGATTGTAATGACTAAAGAAGTTGAAATCCTTGTAAATAGACATAAATTGATAGAAGAAATGCAAGATAAAGAAAATTATGTAAACATGCCAGGTGCTCATAAGAATAACCTATCAATGCTCTTTTCTGTAAAACGATGACAGAGAAAATTAATAGAGTGGGGCCTTGAAGCAGTATTACAATATATACCTATTCAAATATGCTCTCCTGAGACCTTCTTTTTTAAAAATAAAGCATCCTCTTCCATGCAAAAACACTCTGGCAAGGAGGAGAGAAGCGTGTATTAAATTTGCTCAGCTCATAGCTCTGTAGATAGGATCAAATTCATTTCTGTCAAAATTTGGAGAAAACGCTTCACAGCCTTTTCACATCAAATGCACCCAATAGGACAAAATTATGTCTCTGGAATACCTTGGTATGAATTTATTGTTTTGCTGAGCAACTTAACACAAACAGAGATGTTTTGAAATATCCCAGGCTGCTTGATGGTTGGTTTATGTTTAGAAAAAGAGGAGAAGGATTTTATACCTTATTGACTGGAGAAGTCTGGGCAAGCATCGTCTACTTCTTTATTGAGTCTGGCTTTCATAATGGAGGGAAATGTCTTTGCACACAATTTGTCACATACGTGTTTCAGCTTTGCTGCAGGGAGGCTCTGTCACATGCTTGCTGAATTCACACAGCCACTTTTGCAGTGCCTTTCTTAACCACAAGTTCTGGAAAACAGCGAGGGCTTTTGCCTCATGTTGGGTAGCATTTTAAAACATCTCAACAGGGGATGTATCAATATTGATCTTGTGCTGGACACTGCATTTCCTGATGCTTCACTCTTTTGTAATGAACACCTCTAAACAAAAAAAATGGGATAATAATACTCATTCCACCAGGGTTTCAGGGGAATGGAAGCAGGTTTCTTGTCACACTTGACAGTTTTCTGATTGATGGCATTTAGGAGGAGTTGAAATAGGATTAAAGCTTCATGATGCTGGTTTATTTCAAGAGCATGACATGTTCGATATGATAATAAAGTGGGGATTTTTCTTCTGTGGTTTTTTTGGGCTTGGTGTTGTTTGAGATGAAATTATGGATAAAATGATGGCTGAAGTCAGCTGCACATGTTTCTGAGGCGGTCAGACACAAGCTGACAGGCATTGTTATAAAACTTGAAAGCAAAACCAAAAGGAAACTAATACTGTAATGGTACATTTTGTATGGAAGGCCAAGACTCTTAACAGTGTTTGAAGACATTTTGCCCTAACATGCTTTAATATCATAGTTGTATTTCAAGAATTATCATCAGGAGAAGGCACTAAAGATAGTGGTTTGAGATTACAGATATTTAGAGAGCTGGTGAAGTGAGAGTTAATCTTCTATTTTTTTGTGGACACATAATGAGTGAGAGGAAAGAAAATGTTTCCTAGTATCACATGTTAGCACAGAGTAAAGAGTGTAAAATCCTCACAGAAAGGAAAAGTAGTCTGTGAACCATCCATCCATCCAACCCTTGGATTTAACCTTCAGCTCACTGAAGTTTTTACCCACTAACAATAAAACCAGAGTTATAAGCCCTCAGTACTAAAAGTTGGCTGCTGTAAATAAATCTCTGCTGCACCAGGAAGCCTTAAGCGTATTTTTAATAAGAAAACCTTAACTTTTGAGTAGTCTTCCGTTCCTCACCAGAGTGAAGTTAATACCTCCTGTGGAGCTCTGAAATAACTTTGCATTTACTTAACTATTTATATGCTCCCTTACAATAATATTGTAAGTAAGCTTGGTTGGTATTAATATAGTTAATGGTTCATTACTGTTATATAGACATTTTTATTTAGAAAGGCCACTATTGTGGGCCATTTGCTTCAAAAGCTGGCTGTTAGCAGCTTGCACTGCACAAGGGTCTCCTGGGGTTACTTTACGTTATGTGCTCTGAAATGCTTCTGATGTCATCTTTGGGCAGAGATCTCTCTCACATTTTGGCTATAGAAGGAACTAGGTTTGGGACTTACAGCTGGACAAGCTGAGTGCCCCATGCCAGTTTTTACTTGCAGGCCCATAGAGGTAGACCACCAAGGGGCACTGGCAAGGAGGAAGGCAGAGCAGAGAAGGGGATGAGTGGTGGGATAGAAAGCCTGATGTCTTTCATCTACCATGTGTCTTCTTTATCACTGGGGGAATACCAACAAGGCATGCCAAAACCCATTACTTTTGCACTGGGGTGCTTGTTTTAGATCCACAGTCCAAAATCTTTATGTGTTATAGAAGACCCAAGTAACAAAGCTACAGGCAATTTGCTTTCATTGCTTTTATATGACCATAAGAATCAAAAGGATCTGCTGGGTCACTAAATCCATTATCCTGCTACTCATAGGCAAGCATACCATATGGGTCCTTTTGTAACTTCATCAAGTGCCATCTCAATACCAGTCCTGGGGACTTCTGTTCACTCTAGTGTTTTCTCCTGGAAGATCTGTTGGTTTTATGGTGCTCTTGGTGCCAGGAAGCTTTTCCTCCTTCATGTGCATACTTTAAGGTCCAGATTTCTTCATAGCCAGTGTGAAACTGTTTGCTTTTGTTAACATTGTCTTTTCCGTCACATTGCTCTTCTCTGTCACTGTTTCTGCCTTCATTCACTCTCAGTTCTCCTATTCTTCATGCATGTCAAAGAGGCTTTTATTCTCTTGAAATAAGGTATCTGTTCTCCTCTTCATCCCTGTATCTTTGACCTGCAGTGGTTCTGGTTGCTTGAAGGTGGGTAAGGGCAGTTGTGCAGAGCGTGTCAGACGATCGCACCTGTACCTTCCACCGTTTGAATCAGAAATACCTTTCTTGGTGTATTCTAGCAAAGCATTTTCCATTGTGCAACTTCATGGTACTGGAGTTCACTAGTCACTCTTACACCCCAACCCTTGTTGTCCTCATTCACATCCAAGCGATGAATTGCTGGCTGCTATGGTGCTAGCATTCCCCATCAGCTGTGCCCTTCAACCTTCAGCATGGTAAATAACTTTTACTGAAACCTCAGTAAAAAATGTTAAATTTAGGAGGCATAAATTTTGGGGTGGTGATTTTTTTGTTGTTGTTCTTGAACTGAAGATGGCCTTTGGTAGGAAAATCCCAATCATGTAGGTAAGTAGCAGTGTAGTAATACCAGTTTGTTCATCCATGTAGGAATAGGCCTGAAGTGAATGTATTACTGTAGTTCAAAAAAAACCAAAACATTATTTAATTATTCATTTTTTTTTTTAGGAGAGAGCTCAGTTCTGTTCAGTTTTCTCACACCTACACTCCTTCAGTATGAAGTGAACAGTAGCACAGGAAAAAATGCTATTGTAAACTAAAGCTCAGAGTTCTTCCAAGCAAGTCTCTGTTCTTTGCAAACTTAGAGAATAATAAATGCAGATTGCATCAGAGATGTAGCTGATGATAATAGCACAGTGTTTGGTCTCTGATTATTCATTGTAGTAGAACAATTACAGGAATCTTGAATTTGTCTATTGCACCACTGAGATTTACTACACTTTGTTGCAAAAGAAAAAGTATAGAACAGAGTTTTGGGTTTTTTTTTTTTTTGTATAGTCAGAGGTGGTATTTGTGACTGCGAGGAGCCTGGTTTCATATAAGAGCTGTGAGACAAGAAAAATAAATTGCCTTAGTGCTCTTCACCTGCGTCCTTTACCTCATAGCAAAACTGGGCTTGGTTTTGAGTCTTCAGCAATAGCCAGGCTCCAGTGCATTTCCCATTGATTGAAATTTATTGTGAGCATTTTGAACTACAGCTACAGTTATCTCTGCTTGATAGATAAATTTATTATGCTTTCTGATGGATTTTTACATGTTAAATAACATAGAAAATACTGTTGTTATTTGACAGGCACAGGCTATTGGAAAGTAATAAAAGTAATCAGAAAGAGACACTTTCTTCCTAAACCACTTTCTTTGGAACAACAACTGCATGTTTTCGTTTCAATAATGGGAAGTTTTCAATGCAGGTATACTGCTATACCTGTAGGAGAAATTTGATCTGTGGTCACTGAGAAATACTTCATTTCTGGCTAGTACTAGTAAAAATAATTGCAATGTCAGTTCTGTACCTGAATTACTTGTGATAGATATACTTCTGGATTAGGCAGTCTGCACTGTGAAATAATGAGAAATGTCAGGTTTTGGTTAAAAAATGAGCAGTGAAATATCTCTGCAGGTTATTATCACTTTGAGGAATTGTGGTTCCTCTCTATTATTCCCTCAACTATTGTTGAATTGTCTAATTTAAGTGAATAACAGTGCATTCTTTTTAGAAACTCTTGGTGGGAGCCAAGGAAATAAAATGCAATAGAGGGATCTATTACATAAAGGATACCTGTATATAATAGCCATTGGCAAAGTTGAGAGCCAATAGCCAGGATCCAAATTCACCGAATGGAGAGGTTTTTCTCTTTTGTTTCTCAAAAGTCTGAGCTCCGTATACTGAGCATCCCAGTCTTATCAGAAAATGCATGCTTTTGTACTGCCCTTGCCAATATTGTTAACATGGCAGTCACTTAGGTTGGACGCCTCCTATCTTCATTAAAACTCATAAAGCTGCTATTTAAATCTTTCATAATTGTTCATGAATAACTATGGAAAGCATTTAAGTTTGTGCACTGTCACATTTGTAAAAAGGAGAGACATAGTTTTTCAGAATTCACAGTTTTCCATATATCCTGCAAAATCGGCTTTAATTTCTATCCCTTTTTAAAGAGTGCATTAATGCATCACCTTCCATATTGACTGGATAACAGGCAGGGATAATAAAGAATTTTGCAAGTCTTTTCATACCTATTTTCAGGCGTTGACTAGATCCCTGAGGATTGTCTCCTTGCAGCAAACTTTGGGGTTTTTTTGTTTGTGCAATTTGTTACTGAAGCAAGTAAATATTTGATGAAGTTGATATTTGCCTTCGACAGCCATTTCTTCATTCACTATAAATATGCTCAAATTTTTAGTTACCGGTCTGCAGGCTCTGGTCATCCTATTATTTAAACTTTTGTATGTCAGCCTGCACAGAGGATGTTTGTAAAAAACATTGTTCCCTTGTTTCTTTATTCCTTTAAGATTTCTTTTTTATGTGTAAGACAGGCCAAACTGTCATGCATAATTCATCTTTAATGGAAATATATTTACATGTTTTCATTTTGTAAGTGAAGTTAGGATTTGGTCTGTGCAGGGAGAAGAAAGGAAATCAACAACTCTGTTCTGGGCTAAGATCTTCTTGTGCTTGTGCCAAGTCTTATTATGGAGCAATTATTTTATGGCCACATTTCAAAGCCTTGTATAACAGAGATTATGATAAAAAATGTTCCAAGGGTCTACATCCGTAGCAGTGCTGGGTGTCGCTATTGTACAGAATTTAATTTTCCCTCATCAAATTGCATATTGCAGCAGCATGTTGTGTCTGTCTTCTTGATTTACATAAACAAATTTCAGAGTAGCTGGACTATTCTGGCATGATGAGATGAACGTGAAATATCACCCACCACCCTGAATACTCCATGCTTCCTTTTTGTTGTTATTCCTTACAGGTAGTGCTGCTGCGTTGTTAAATAGGTTTTCATTCATTCCCAGTCCCTTTCATTCTACTTTACTTAATGATCCATGTCAGCAAGTAGATCCCAGTTTGGAACAAAACAAAGTAAAATTGATTTTCCCAATTGTATTAAATTTATTTTACAAGATAAGAGCTACCAGCTTGATTCTTAGCTGGAGTGGCAAAAGCTGCACCAGAACTTGGTTAGAGCTGTGGCAGCTGAGACCCTTGGAGATGAAGGGTACAGGCTAACAGGTTTGCATGCTTTATCCCTGCAAGAAAAAGGGCAGGAAATTTCCCATTGCATGGTTTCTCTGACTGGGGCAGAGGCAGTTCTGCAAATTGAAAAAGACCCTGCCCTTAGCACAGGAACAGGAGCTGGAGATGGAAAAGTTTATTTCATTCAGTTCATTTCCCTGACAAAGCATATCTGTCCTCTGCCTTTCCCAGTGCTCCATCTGTCCTCTGCATTTCCCTGTGCTTCTGCTGTCTTGCGTATTTTTGAAGTGGACTGAAGCAAATATAGTCATTAATAAGGAAAACTTTATTCTCCTGTGGCACTCCTGTCTTTCTTGCTACAGGAAATATTGTATTATTGGTTTACCCACATTTCAGTGCTTTGTACTCCTTAATGGTAGTTTTTTTTAGGCAAAGGCTATCTAATTTATATTAGATGAGCGCTATCCATTTGTATGGTGCCCATCACTGTGGTGTCTTAGCACCGGAGTGACAGCTTTCTTTTCCCTTCCTGTGCGCAGTGGGTTGGTATGATTTATGATTGTCAGCTGTATCCTTAATACTTACGTTTGTGTGTGCAGATGTGTTTGTTTAAATAAGTTACAGCATTTTACAAAGCTTGCTGATTTTAGCCTGTATCAGCGTTTTCTGGTGTGAGATAAGACAGGCCTTTCTATCATTTCCCAAATTCCCAGCTTTTTAAAAAAGAGAAATATGAGCAACTAAGCAACCGCTGCAAGAGTGAATGGGCACTGCGGTTACAGATAAATCCAGCCTTTCCCATGTCTGTGACTGGTGCAACTTGCCCACCAACGTCTGCCACCAATTTTGTACTCTGCTTCTTGGTCTGGTCTGTGTGAGATCCCAACAAAAGCAAAGCACCCATGAGCCAGAGCATTACTACCCTGGAAGCCCCAAAATTTAGGGTTTGTGATGAGCTGATGTCACTTTGGATCCCTCCCTGCTTTCTTCTTCCTGAATCAAGGCTCCTCAGCAATGCGGGACAGAGCTGATGGCTGCTGTGTTTATTCCTCTGTCATTTCTGCTAGTGGTTAATAAGAACGCCTCACATTGCTAATGCCCTGTTTACTGCAATTTAAATGTGCTGCCTTACTTCAGCTCTTATCTCCCCACTGTTGAAAACCATCCCCAATTAGGGGCAGGGGAAGATTTTTCCAACCTACTGAGATCTGTTGGCATAATGTTTACTGTCAACGTGCAGCCTCCTTTGGCTCAAAAAGTACATCACACATAAAAAAGACATTATCTCTGATTTCCTGCAAAATATCTGTTCTCTCCGAGAAGTTAATTACTGATTTCAAACCAACTGAAATGAGACCTAATGATGGCCTTCTCTTAATTTTTGACAAGTGATGGCTTGCTTGGAACTAGCCTTATATAGCTTCAAATGAGAAATTTAGTTGTGATACATTTCCATTTCATCAATTCCTCCAAAGGCAGTGCCAGAGACCAGTTTAATTTCTGGACCTTTAACAAGAAGGAAATTTGAAACCAGAGCACTGTAGAAAAGGTACTTGAAAACTCTCAGCAGATGATGCTCGAGTCTTCAGCTGAAGCAGCTAACCTGCATGCCTAGCATCCAGGTAGCTAATAGCAGGGTGACACAAGTGGGTTTGGCACGCGGCAGTGCTGAAGAAAGCAGCAGTCAGGAGTGACACTGATGGGAACCTGAGGCTGCATATATTAGCTAAGCCAAGTTTTCAAGGTGGTGACTTCTGTTGTTGTTGCTGTTAAGATGACTGAGCAAGGGAAATGAGGTCGCTTTCCGTGCCCCGGTGCCGGATGATTGATGCACAAGTAGCTGCCTGAATTCAGGAATGTTTCGCCCCATTGGGCACACTTACATCTCCCTGTGCTCACCAGGTCAGCTTCATCTGAGCAGGGATTTATTCTGCCTCATTCAGCACATCCCCAGAGTGCCCTGGCCTTTTCTCCCTCCAGCCCTGCTCTCTGGGCTGCAGCCACCACCCTTCCCGAAGTGGAGGAACAGGGAGCTGAGCCTGAGTCCCTCCTTGCCTCCCTTGTTTCCAATAAGTCAGTGCGTGGAGCTTTGTCTTCACAGTTGCACCATTGCTCGACACAGTGCTGCTGTTGCACAGAGAAATATTTTATGGGCTGTTTCATTTTCAGCAACAGGAGCTGTTTTATGTTTTAAAGGGTGATTTCAGAAGTTTCAGTTATTTCCTGGGCATGGCAAATATTTCTAGCCATTCATCCAGAAAGCTCTCAGTTGCTCTATTACTTCTTTTTCTTTCCTTCGCCTCTTGGTAGAAGGCTTCCATTTTATTTTGTCTTTATTTTCCGTATTGTCTTGCACATGGCCTTAATACTTGATTAAACTACATGTCCTTTGTCCCACCAAAGTTTTTCAAACCCAACAGGTTGAGGCCTTTAGTGAGTTATTACAGAAGCAAAGCCTCTACCTCACAGTAAGCCATTTCCTGCCTTTCTATGTTTTCCTGCCAGAAACATTGAAAAAAGCCACAAGAGACAGAAATAATGCAGTCTTATTTAGTGAGCAGCAAATGTAGAGTCTGTGTTATTTACACTTTATCATATTAAACTGAACTGAATATTTGCTTGACATCTACCTTTGTGTACCAGGCCTTATTCTGATGGCAGAAAGCAAATAAAAAATAATAAAAAAAAAAAAAAACCAAACAAACAAAACCTGCCATACTGGAACAGAACAATATTAAAGCACCATGCCTAAGTCTTAAATCCTATTTATTTAGACATATTTTGTTTGAGCNACAACCCTTAAACAAAAAAAAAAAAAAAAAAAAAAAAAAAAAAAAAAAAAAAAAAAAAAAAACAACCAAAAACTACAAAACCTGGAAATTAGGAGAATAACAGGGATTCAGAAATTGGTTGGACCTAGGCAGCAGTACTTGTCCAGATTCCACTTTTCTTTGCCGAAAGTCTGGCAATGGCTTTGCATTGAGCTCTCCAAAACACACGTTTTGGTTTGAGTAAGAAAGCTCTAATGAGTGCAGACTTCAGTTCTTCACCTACAAAAGTATAGGTCCCCTTGGATGCAAAACATATTCTTTCTGTCCTCCCAGTCTCTATAGCTGGGTTTTCCATCATCTACATATCTACCAGTGGACAAAAAAGTTGTTTCTTCCTGAAGTTTCCCAGCAGGTTATTCTCTTCTACCAGAGAGTATGTCCCTGCCCATAGTGCTTCACCTGGGGAAACTGCTTACCCGTAAAGTCAAGGGGATGAAGTACATCTTCCCAAGCTGTGATTAGTCTTTCTTCCCCTGCTTTACTACCTCAGCCTGCCACCCAGCTGCAGTTCCTCTAGCAGATTCCTGATGGCCACCACAGTGACTGCTGTCCTGGGCTGGAGAAAGAGCAGCTGGAGCCCAAATGATCAGGGAAGCAGAGAGCATTTCATACCTTGTAGCGTTATAGGGGGACATTTTAAGTCATTTGAAGAGGAATCAGTGAGGAGAAGCAGCAAAGGGACAGAGAAATGTTATAGAAACCTGTATCTTAAGGTCCTTTCCAGTACTAACTATTCTATGAGTCTATGTTTAGCCTTCTTTTCTAGCTCAAACAATAAGTGGAGGTATTTGATCATACTAGGTTGTATTTAAATCACAAGATTATTGTTAAGTCTTTTTGTGACTGATGTCACCAGGAGAGCATATATTTAATGTAATGTGGGATTCTGATTCTTAACATAATTTTACAATTTCACTGATTTTCCCTTTCATTCCCAAGGTTTGCTCTCTGTCTTTTTACTGAGTGTTTATGTATTGCTTGAAATTTTGACAAGCCCTTGCGCATTTGATCCATGAAGATGTATTCTCTTCCCCATCAGCAAACACAGCTGTTGGCTGCAAACTAGGCAGGTTCTGCCATAGATAAATCTACAAGTTTTCTCCCCATTGTCTGCTGCACGAAGGTCTCCAATGAGAAATATCACTCACCCCTAAATCAAAACTGACCGCTCTCCCTAACGACTGCAGATAGAGCCCGCTTCAGTTTTGCATCTCCCTTGTTGCCTCTGGAGGCAGAGATTTTATTGACACCTCCACATGTCCCTGCACACTGATGAACACAGAGTATCTGCATTGCAGTCCCTTCATCCCTGGGACACTGCAAATCCCTGCAATTCTTGACGGATGGGTGGTGGTGAGTGCCCACCCCACAGGGTGGGAGCAAGAGGTCTACACAGGCTTTCCATCTGTGAATGAGCTACTAGCTCCAGGGGTACCTTTTTGGACTGGACCCTTTTCGGTATCCCTTCTACACTGGCATGGTGTTCCCAGTGCTCCTGGAGTTCCCTGTTGTCCTGCTATTTAACTGCTCTTTTCTTCTTCCCTTTCCTGCAACTGGCAGATGGACAAGTTCCCCATCAGCTTCAAGATGCTATTATGATTTTGGAGAGGTGGGACAGGGAAAACGAAGCACTGATGAAACTCCAGGCAGATCCTGAATGTCTTGGGCTGTTTCTCCTGGTTTCATCAGCCCTGCAGCTGCTCACGTGTCTCTGCCCTGCTGCCTCCCTGCTCACAGTGGTTTGATATTTTCTCCTCTGGCCCAAAGGGTTTATCTCTTTGTAATTCGCTTTTCACTTCAAACCTCGCGAAGGAGAGACAGCATGCCTCTGAGCTCAAGCTGAATGGTGCACAAGGCTTTGAATCTCTAACAAGCAGCTGGCTGCAGCTCTGAATATGATCTGATAGGGAGAAACATGCCCAACAAACTCCTGCCACATTCACTTGAAGCAGGAAAGATTTGTATGTACATGCTTTTGCTGAAAGACTGTATTATGCAGAGCATGCAAAGTATCAACTGCTATCCATTTTTAGAGCCATTGTTAAACAGAAAATTAGCATCGTGGAAGAGACAGTGGGAGATTTCTCATTCTTCCCTCCTCTCCCTCCCCTGGTACAGTGTCTTTATTCTGTTTTCTGTAGTTCTCTTTGTCTTACTGGCATACTGGTCTTCCAACCATCCTTAGTTTCATTTATATTGAAATCAGCTGGCAGAAGACAAAGTTCACAGCATATATTTAGAGCCAGTTTTTTTTGAGACTGGTAATTATTGTTTTCCTCCATCTTTCCCAGGAAGCCACTAGTGATTTGTTTTCAGGTTCATTTCATGAGTGCTTACTGTCATTTACTCTGAACTCTGGTCTTTTCCTTTCTCTGCCTGTCCTTCAAAACGTTGACCACATGCTGGCTCTGCTTTGCATTTCTGTATCTGAGTTTGTATTTTAATATTCATTAGGTATTTGTACTGACAAGCCCATCAATACATTAAATTAGTATATATGCAGCTAACAAGTATGGTACATGCTTAACTGACTTATAACAACATTAAAACAGACAGACACAACAGATTGTCTCAGCAGGGTTTAATAAACTGTACTTATCCACAGTCCTTCTGAAAAACAGACACACAACTGCAGTGCACAGTGCTCCTGGAATAGTAAGATAAACAGTAAACGTGCTAAGCTAAACATGTTTTGTTCTTCTGATGAGAAAATTAAACTTTCTTCCATCATAGAAGGCTGTTTCTGTGGTTTGTATTCTTTGAAATAATTAGGCTTTCAGTTATAAAGTACTGTGCATTTTAATTACACAAAATATTTAATGAATATCAAATAATACTGAAGTTGATAAAAGGAATGCAGTTATGCATTACTCTACTCATTCTCATGCAATGCTTTGAAGGTACTGAAATCTCTGCAAGTAATTAGTATCATCATTAGAATTTTTTTTTCTTTTAATTAATGCTAATGTGATTAAAATGGGAGCTTTTTTTGGATAAGAAATATTATCTGTTCTCTATGTGAGTGAGAAAGTAGCTCTTCTAAAACAGACAGAAGAAAACAGGCAGAAAATCATGTTAGCTGAGGGGGGGAAGAGAGCTTCTCAGTTTGTTCCTTTGCAAATGTGACTATCTCCCATCCAGAAGTTTCCAGAAGAAATATTCTGCCTTGCTTCTTCAAGAAAGCCCAGACCCTCTATTGTATTATGTGCATCAGAGGTGTCTTTTACTCGTTTTAATAGAAAATGTAATAGATATTACTTATATATCCTGTTTCGTTACTCAAAAATTGTGTGATTAAGAATGAACAGAAGTGCTATAATAGACAACAGCCACTTAAAAACACAAGTGAAATGGGGTTTGAAAAAGTATTTATCTAATCTTTTTCAGCTTTGTCCTGAAACATGTCCTCACGCAGTTAACTTTGCTGAGGTGAATCATCCTGTAACTTCAATGTATTTGGTAAAGAAACCTCTTATCCTGCATTAGGGCATTAGAAGTGCTCACACTCCCAGGAGTTTAATCCACGGTGGTCGCCCTCCAAGCACTTCATTTACATCAGGCCTAAGTCCCAAGAATGGGTATAGCTCCTGCCATGCCAGGATGCACTTGGGAAGGGTTCTGCAGAAGGTTTAGGGCTTCAGAGAGTCCCCTAACCAGCACTGCCCTTCATGTTTCTTTCGACAGCCCATCAGTCAGCTCCAGCCACCGAGGAGCTCAGAGTACATAAGTAGGGCAGAACGCAACCAAAAGGGAAGCCAGGGTTAATGTACTTGCTCACATGAGAATAAACATAGGGAGCATTTAAGTATGGTCCATGTAACATCAGTCTCTAGACAGCAAGTTACAAAGGCACTAGAGCTGCCAGTATACTCCATTAGAGCACACAGAGTCGCCACAAGAATCTGGAGATTCCTTAACAGCATGTTTAAGCATCCTTTTAATTTTTCTTTTTTATCTTTTTGTTTTGACTTGATCTGTATGTATCTATTGGTGGTGGAGAGTTGTTGGTTTGTTCACTGTTTAAAACATTTAAACTTGCTTAATTTTTTTCTCTTCATTAATAAACAGTGTTATAAAGCATCAGAGAAACTGGCACTGGATGCAGCAGAAGTACCTCAGCAATTTCAGATGATTCTTTAAAATCAGGTTTTGCACATTTTCATAAGGAGGAAAAACCATTGGGAGTTATTTGAGCTATTCTTGCATGGATAATGCCACTGGGATAAGTTTGAAGCATCTTTGCCTATAGAGAGAATGTTAGAAATCACAGGTAATCTTTCATAGCCTTGATCAGACTTCATATTCTGGAAGGTCAGGGGCCTTCCTTTGTATTTGCATTTGTTTATAATTTCTTGAAAGGAGACAAGAAGAGGCCTTCAGTATCAATTTTATCCCCAGACATGTTTCTTTAGGGCCTCCCAAGAGGCCTGCACCACCTCTCCTTTCCCGGTTACATCCAGCCTCACTGGCACCCAAAGCCAGAGCTGTGGTGGTAGGACACTGCCAATATGGGGTGGGAGACCCCAACAGAAAACTGCTAGCTTGTTAGGGATGCCTGTGCATTTTAACTGATAATATTATCCCCCCACAAGAACATAAAGGTTTGTTGCAATTACCATTGCTTTTATGAGCTCTTAAGAGCATCCCAATTTTTCTCCTCTTTTTTCTTACAGATAGTCTGCAAATTTATAGGCAGGCAGCACCTAAAAGTCTAAGCTCTGGGCCAGGCAGTAATTTTCTTTCTCATAAACAGGATCTTTTACAGACCAACCTCCATAAAAGACGCACAGGTCTGGCAGCGCTGGTGCTTTCAGTTCATTAGAAGATGGGTTTCATTTCTGATGTGGCATTACAAATCACCCCCAAAGATAAAAGGGATTAAGAGATGGCTGTTTATTTATTTTATTTATTTATTATTTTTATTATTCTCTTAAAATGCTAGTATATCGAAATTAAATAAGGTACATAAGTGGGGAAACTGTTTGTCCCAGAAATGGAGGAGTCTGAGAGCTAAACAAAGCCAAGATATGTTGCAAACATCTCTGATTCAGCTTTGCTCCAGGAGCTTGCACTTAAATGCAAACAAGGTGGCTTTAAACTTTTGGCAGCAAGAGATGGAAGTTCCCAGGAATACTGCTGTATATCCCAGAGCTGCTGGAACATGCCTTAATCCCTTTTATTGGGTACCTAGCCAATAACCACCCAGTTTGGTAACTGTCCCGCCTCAGCTACCAGACAGCTATTGCAAAAGCAAATTCATAAACAAACACCTTCAGGAACATGCATTTGTTGACACACATTGCTGGGTGGTCCCGCTGGGGCAGCAGGGACACGCTGTGGGTGTCCTTGGTTCCTTGGTTTTCCTTGGTTCCTCTGCAGGACTTTGGAGGCAGCAAATGGGCAGAGCAGCGCTCCCTTCAGCTGTGCCTGACCTGCATTGCAATTTTTTCTGTTTGAGAGAGGTCTAAAAGCTTCTGTAAAGGTGGAAAACACTCATTCCTCATTTTCCAACCAGCTTCCAACCAGCAGAAGGTGACAAATCGTGTGTGCTGGGGAGGGCAGTCTAGAGAGAGATTTCCCTTTCCAGTGCTGAAGCTTTCCCCACCAGTGATCTGGTGAGGTTAACTCACTGCTACAGAGATGTCAGTTTCCAGAGGGGAACTTCTCACTTGCAGTGTTTTAGCTAGCACCTAGAACTGATTTCATTTATTTTTACTGTTAAATTCAAATTTATGTTCTTGCTCTCTTTCAGTCTGCAGAATTATATCTGTGTTTTACTATTGCCTTTAAGCAAAACCTTGCATTGCTTCTGGTATTGCTTTTAAAAGCTAATAGCAGCAGAAACCTGAGTTTACTGTAGTCATTAATTTACTTTCCTCCCAACCGCCTTGGTGTTGGTCTTTCTGGTAGATACGTACTGTGTATTTTGCTCTTATGCTATTTTTTCTATAAAGCCTTAATAAGTGATTTAGGAGGAAGAACTGTATCATGTTATTTAAGCAAATGGGGCTTTAGGACTGCCATGCATTCCTTCAGTGAGCTATAATCACCCTGACTGTGTCACAGAGCCTGTCTGATTGGGACTGGGGTGCTCAATAATGAATCTTGAATCTGTTTTATCTTTGAATGAGTCCAGATGCTTTGTTAGATACCAGTTCTGTTCTCCCTCCTTCTCCTTTTTTTCAATCTCATTTTTTTTTCCATGTCAGAATGAATTGATCCCAGGCTGCTCCTCTGTACTCTGACACTTCTGAATATGGAAGTGTCACTGTAAAATGAACCATAGCAAATTCTTAATAAGCTACCTTCAGAGAGAGTTATAGTTTTTGACATTTAGTTATAGATTTATCCCTTGTGCAGGAAGCCTCATTCATTTCGTGCATGCTAACCATGGTGAGAAAAAGTCATTACTAAGTATTTTTCATACTTTGGTCTATTGAACAGCCACATCACATACACTGCCAGGCTCTAGCAGGCAGCAAGAATGGGAAATGGAGGAGAGGGCAGAAGAAATGGAGACACTGTAAAACCTGTGAACCAAACTCCTTTCAAATAGTTTTAGGGTTCCTTTACCACTGTGTGGGCTTGGTATCAACACTGCATATTCAGAAAGCTGCTGACAATTATCCAGGCTTTTGACCCAGCTTACATCAGGGCTCTGCACTGGCTCCTATGCACTCAACCCTGAAAGCAGCTATTTCTGATGGTAATAAATAATAATTGTTATGTAAATTTGCATGTTTTATATTAAATTTATTGGGGTTTTATAGTGTATGTTATCATTTTATTTAATTAATGGTAAAAAAGAAGTAGCATGATGACCACTATGAAATTCATCACTGCAATTTGTGTTATTCTCACCTGTTTATTTAGAACAAACAAACTGAATATAATCTGTAAACAAAATCCATTAATTCACCTAGCAAATCCCACTTTTAATAGAATGGTGAGGTGCTAGAAAAATTCCCCAATATTCCAGTTTCTGAGATAAATGCATATGGGTCTGGAAACAATATTGTTACATTCACCTGTGCTGGGTTTTTAAGTGATACTAGGTACATCGATTTTAAATTAGTGTTTTGGACCTGATAAAAAAAACCCAAAACCTGCTTACTATTTTGTTCCCTTTTGTACATGCAACGGTAAATATGTTGGAGTAACTAAAACCCATCTGAAAGAGGAAAGAGCTGCTCCTTATCTGAAGAGTATGCTTGGAAAAGCATGACTATTTTCTTCCAGTAAGAAGCTTACGAACATATTCAGAAGGCTCACTGCCCAGTGTAATGTTAACTGTGCTCACTTTTTGTTCCTAGCAGTGAGCAAATCTTACTCAAAAAATTGCAAAATCTCTGTTCCAGCTTAACTAGTATTAAAGGAATGGCAGTGACTTCAGACAGTAGTGTTTTTTTGCAAGATACACAGTCTGGTTTTTAGTGTTGTTATCAACTCTCTTCTCCAAAGACATTTTACTTTGCTCTGGATTTTCATAATCAGGTGTAGCAGGGTATTTGCAGAAGTGGCACAGAAGCTTATGTGAGATAAAATAGTAATACTGCAAAATGAAGGAGAGATCCAAAACACACCAATGTCAATTATTCTGCAAGTAATAGAGGAACTGACAAGGAGAGGTGCCCTGCTTGACCTCATGCTCACCAACAGGGAAGGGCTCATTGGAAATGTGACGCTCCAGGGCAGCCTTGGATGCAGTGATCATGAGATTGTAGTATCTGAAGGGGGCCTATAGGATGCTGGGGAGGGGCTCTTCATTAGGGACTGTAGTGACAGGACAAGGGGTAACAGGTTAAAACTTAAACAGGGGAGGTTTAGATTGGATATAAGGAAGGGATTCTTTCCTGTAAGGGTGGTGAGGCACTGGAATGGGTTGCCAAGGGAGGTTGCGAATGCTCCATCCCTGGCAGTGTTCAAGGCCAAGTTGGACAGAGCCTTGGGTGGAATGGTTTAGTGTGAGGTGTCCCTGCCCATGGCAGGGGGGTTGGAACTTGATAATCTTAAGGTCCTTTTGAACCCTAAGTATTCTATGGTTCTATGATTCTATGGATCTATGATTTGATGATTCAATTCCCTTCCAGGAATTTAGTAGGCATTGGCTTAGTTCCCCATCACCTATCAGGTTGTTCGCTGATTTCTTTTCCCTTTGGGAGAGAAGATGAGTTCCTGAAAATGAAGCAGTCTATTGCACAAGTGCAGTCATGCACATGTGAGGCCAGCATAACTGATAGCTGCCCACTGGGGGCTGAATCCCCTTCCAGCTCTGGTTTACAAACTGAAAACTACTACCCATACAATTCTGAGTCTTGTCTCCTCTGCAGGCACAGTGTACGTCATCACGACACCCACACAGACTGATTTTGGGTGCAGCCTGACCCCCAGGTGTCTAACCAATACCTACTGTGTTTATGCAAAGGTTCAAGTAACTTGGCCAGTGGTCACAGCAGTTTTCACCTCCGTACAGACTGAACTGAAATAGTCCAAGTCATGGATAGTGGGATAAAAGGGCAGAGTAGTGTGGAGGTATCTGATAGAGTGCTTGATGAGCAGCTAGGGAGGCTGGCTGCAGTCCTGCAGGCTGATAAACCTATGTACCTGCTCTACAGGAGCAAGCAGATGGCCAGCGTCTGCCAGGGATGGTCTCAACAGCACCAGACTTTGAAAATTTAACCATAAAAGTTAAGTAGGGGTGTTACTCATCTCCCCAGGTAAAGATAAAGTGCTGAAATACACAGCTGAGTTGAATTTTGAAAAAGGAAAAACCTCCTAATTGCATAATTAAACTGTTGTAAGAGATGAAAGGGCAATACCGTGCAAAGCATGGCTGAGCAAAAAAAATTGATTAAATGCTTATCTACCTGATAAATAAGACTGAATGATCCACAAAGTGCCTCTCTGTGTTGCAGGGAAATGCAGGTTTATTAATATCAAGAAAGAAATAAACATTAATGTCACTGAATTAGGAATAAATAGATAATTGTCATCAATATGAGACCAAATTTTTTAATGCTACTTTCTAGGCTATTAGTGGTGTCCTGGCATGAATTCCTCATTTGATCCTGTGTGTTATTTTTATGCAATTCTATGACACAATTTGGAGTAGTTACAGTAATGTTCAGGTAGATACTGATTTTACTGGCCTGTTCGGTAGTTCAGTTCCAACTAGAATCAGTTGCTAGGTTTTTATCAACTTCAGTCAGACATGACTTACTAGACAGGATCCAGATCTGTACTTGTGTGTACTTATTGTACCCTAAGTTATGCTCTTCAGTGAACAGAGATGCACTTAAGGTAATGCTTGTCCTACATCTTACAGGAGTGTAGGTTAGAGCTAAACTTTGATAGGTTTAAGGGAAAGGGTTCTGTCAAAATGTGATATATTTTGCAGATGAACACTGAAGCTGTTATGAGGCTGGACACATTAGGAGAATTCTCAGCAAAGAGAGAGATTTCGGGCAGGATTGTTTTAAGAGATCAAACATCCATTAAAAAAAACTTATTTATGTGAGTCTCTGGATTTTAATGCTGCAGTGTGTGTGGCAGTGCGTTGAGATGTCCCTTTTCTATGTTAGAAAAGGAAGAGCACCCAGCTCTAGGGCACTCAGTCAGAATCAGTGATTAGTTTTGGCTCTAAAAGGGAGGAGGGGAGGTTTGGGACAGTCTTCCCCCATTGGCACAGTTCTTCGTGCCCCATTCCTATTCACTCTCTTGTTTAACAAGCAAAGGTAATTTTTTCCATATACAGTGCCAGGGAACATCTTTTTGTCTGGGGACTCCATTATCACCTAATGTAAAGAATATTTAATAAGTACATTTCAATAGATAACAGTTGTGGTTTATTCTAAAGCATTAAAACAAACTAAACCAAAAAATCCAAAATGCTTTATCAGATACATTATTTAAAGAAGCTGCATGTTTCTAACTATGGGAATTGGGTGCTCACTTCTCTGCCAGCCTGTGGAGACTGGTGCCTTTCTCCCCCATCTTAAAAGACCTAATTATGTCACAGGCAGCTACCTTGTTCTGTTCAGTCTCGTATTCTGACACATTACCACTGGAAACAGAAAGAACTAATTAAATAAGTATACCAAATGACTATTTTCTCATTCATTTATTCTCTGTCCAATCTTTTTACATATTCTCTTTTAGGCAGGGGATAGCTAGATTAAGGCAAACCCTGTTCTTTCATGGATTCTCAGGTGCTTAGTCTGCCATTAGGACTACTGCAGTTATATATAGGTTATTTTTCAATTCCGTCTATGTTCTCAGATTGAAATCTACTCCCTCTGCATATATTGTCCTCTCCTTAAAGGCATCAGAGGAACCCAAACTTTAATCCTGCTTCATTCCCACTAGTTCATTATATTTTAAGCCTTTCTTGGGATGTCAGGAACAGAAGGTAGATGAAGCCCATGGAGACTTTAGGACATAGGGATCCACACATTCTGTAAAATAAAGTTCTGAAAATGATATAATTTATCAGGCAGATGTAATTCCATCAAGGAGTTCTGGAGACAGTGCAAACCACATCATCCAATTATAGCCCAGAAATTCAGTTACTGTGCCTGCAGGAGCAAATACTGCTTTTATACCCTATAGTGTGATTCTGCAAATCTTATTTGGATGGAAGCAGTGCTGCCCTCTTCCCACTCAGTGCAGATGCAGAAGTATTTGTGGGATGAATTTTGATGGAGTACAGAACATATTAAAAATATCACTCGCTGATGCCACAAAAAGCTAAGGTGAATGGAGTGCAGTTTTTTTCTTCATGAGCTCTTTATTTCAGTTCCATGGGAACAGGTTTAGTACTCAGTTAGCTGTAATCCAAGCAACATGGCCACAAAAGCAGGAGGGGTCAGATACAGTATGCTGTCTTTGGTACAAAATACTAGAGCTTCACCAGCTTAAGTAAACATTTGTGTTTGATTAGGCTTTGCTTATCCTACTATAGAGAGACTTTATTGAAATAGAAAAGATTATACAGATTGGATTTATCTCAATCTAAAGGATTTTTCTTAATAGGATTGAGAAGTGTTGAATTATTCAAAGATGGAACCTCTCTGTGGGTAAGGTAGAGCTTGTCCTAGATGTGTTTTATAGTGTACTGTGAAAGGGACTTGCTGTTAATGTGCTATTTCTAAAGGAGATATTAATGCTCATAGGGCCGAGTCCTAAACCTCTGATACACAAAAACAAGTCCCAGACTACTCATTTGTCATTACACAAGAGTCATACTTAATCTTTAGAGTGTATCATATTTTGTTATGATTGTACATGTTGAAAAATGCTGTCAAACCTCTAAAATGCTTACTTGTTTTGTAAGCAATATTTTTTTCTTTTTTTCCCACTGAAATAATCAACATCGCTGCATCACAAGTCCAAGAGGATGCTGCATCACGTTTTTTCATACTGAAGTTTCCTCCATCTGGTCATAATCCTGTAAGTCCTGACACCTGAGTGGAAGGCAGTGAGAGTGAGCTTATAATATCTGTGTCTTCATATGAGCTGTCTCCACCCCAGCCATGGCATTGAAGATCCTTTAGTGTTTGCCTTAAAACCAGGAAACAGTAGAGAGGTCAAGTCCAAATTTTTCCCTTGTCAGAGAGATGCACTGCAGAACCCCTCATCATTCTGATTTTTATGGATACCCCACAGGGCTTTCAGTTGTATCCCACTGCAGGAAAAGAATACTAAACGCCTGGTATCAGCTGTGATACTAAGCCACAGCACCACAGTTGGCCCATCAGGCCCCACACAGTTTTCTTACACTGCCTCTGTATTTTGCTACATGGGATAAATAAAATAAATGTGGTTTAGTTCTAGCTGGCTTGCATGTAGCTTTTTAGATCTCAGTTTGCATTTCCATACTGAGCTTTTTTGGTTGTGTATTGAGCATTTAGAAAAAATAATATTTTTATTCCTGAATATACAGGAAATATACCATGTTCTTACTTAACTTAAAGTTCACTCTAAAGTGGAATAAACTGCATGGAAATGAGACCTTTGCATATTTGAATTCAAAATATTTGTGTGAGGTAATACAGGTTTCATCTCAGCTGAGGACATATAAAACTATAGGCAGACTTAGCAGTCTGCACTCTCTTGAATTCATTGCAAGTGAAAGGTGCACACTGCCTAGCCATACTAACTGCGGATGGATTGGTACTAGTGGATAGGTGTGACCCATCAGCCATCCACAGACCCTGAGCCATTGTGTCCTGAGAGTAAGCAGTAGTTCCTTCATAAGCAACAGAGGCCCCTTCATGCTGTGCTCTGTGCCCTGGGGCCAGCTTCTGCCTCTGCACCACCAGTGAAGCTTCCTGCTGGCTCTGGGCATCATCTGGGAAGAGAGTGAGTTTGCAAACTGGGGTGCCCATTTGCTGAAAGCAAAACTGTAAGAGGAAAGGTTTCTTCAGGCTCTGCATCTTGCCTTCCCCCTTACATCAACTGTGACAAAAGCTGTAAAAGACCAGGGAAGAGGAAATTGCAAGCTGTTCTTTGTGTTAGCACTGAACATCCTACTTCTTCAGATGGGGATGGGCCCTCACCTTCTGGATGAAGTCATTTTAGGACTTCACAGGGCTCCAAATACAGTCTGTGGGCAGAGACACTGCTGCTTTTGGAAAGCTATGTTTACTGTTAAATGCCCTCTTAAAATGCAAAGTTCCTCCCAAACAAAAGATTTCATAAAAGATCATTTTTCTTTTACGGCACTTTTTACAACCACTGCAGTGTGTGGTACCTTCAACAGTTTTACAGCCCCCTTGCCATTGCCTTGAGTTTACTGGCCGTAGTAATATTTATAGACAGTGCAGACATGCTGTAAACAGAGAGTCTACTAGCCAGCATCAAGGATGATTCACTGGACTGACATTTTTATGTGATGAGATTTGCTAGTAAAACAGAACACATACTGTTTATTAATCACAATTTTTCACGCTCTGAAACATTCTGGCCAGCCTTCTTTATTTCATTAAAACTCCATTTGGAAGAATTCTTGCTTGTCAGTGTTTGAGCTTTCCTGTTATTTTGAAATAAATAGTTCAGTTGAATTTTCTCTTTTACAAGGATGGATCTCTCTTAGAGAGCAGGTGTAGCTCTCCCACCCCATCCTCCCATGGAAAAGGCTAATCTGAAGTTCTAAGATGAGGATGTAGGAAGAAGGAACAGAACTCACACATTTTACATGATGCGGCAAAAAGTTTAATAAACAGCAGAATGGAGCATAGCTTCCCCTCTGGCACTATCTCAGATGCTCATTTCTCTCAGCTGGGACTGGCAGGATGGATGGATGGAAAGAAGTGTGCAGAAAGAGAGTGGGACTATTGTGCAAAGGACTAGGTGCTGAAGGACAGAGAAGCAGCAGAGGGAGATAAAGGAAGAGGGCTTTTTTATTGTTTGATGATTTAACCAGTCTCCTCTGTGAGAGAGGAGCACAAAATGCTGCAGTGCCATGCTCAATATTTTATTCCTTTAAATTCTGCCCCAGTCAAGGCAGGCCATATCCATCTTCCCCAGCTCCTCTCTGCCTTTCCCCTTGTTAACAGCCTCTGTTAGCGCAGAGGCATGGCTTCAGGAACAGAAGTAGAAGCACCTAGGATGAAAAGCCCAAATGCTGTTTTCCTTTAGTACTTCTGGGGCAGCTGCAGAAAATCACACTTAGGATCTGCTACATACAGGTGTTTGCTCGTGTATTAATGTTTTTCTTGTCTCACAGCCCTTTGGAAAGTGTAATGTTCTCTTGCATAAGATTGCAGGAAGATCTGCAGATCAAGGCCAGCCCCACTTCTGCTAATTTTATTTCTGTGTATGGTTGTCACTTCTGACCTATATAGAAATGTCCTGTATGTCAGAAACAAGGCTTGTTCTGATGCACTGCTCCTGGAGAAACAGGACTTTTCTCCAAAACACTTCAGATATAGAGTAATTTCACTTTCATGTGGATAAAATGGACAAAGCTCTTTTCGTCCTTCTTTCCTTCCCATATCAAGCATCCCTCTGCCTCTGTCAAAACCTAATCACAAGTGAAGATGTCTCCCACAGAGGACCTCTTTATAACCATAGCAACTCCATCAGCAGCTCTTGGTCACATTGCAGAGCTGCTTGTCAGGAACAACAGCTTTCCTTGCTTGGAAGGGGCACCTGCAACTGTGTTTACCCTTTCTGTAATGAAAGCAGGAGAAAAGCACGTCCAAAGCACAACTTTACTTTTTCTAGGACATGCAGTGACTCTTTAAAAATCAGACAGAGTGAAAGAGTGGTTAGAATGATATAAATGAGTGGGGAAATGCAATTTCCAAGCACAGCAGTTACATTGCAAAAGAAACTGATAATTTATGCTCATTAGCAAAGTGCTTTGACCGTCTTTTCAAATGACATTAATATCGTTATTGCTCTTGCAGTGGCTGAGAACCCTTTATTGCATTTGTTTCCCTTTTAAAAAGTGATGCTTAAGGCTGTTTTCCAGAATAGTGGCAGTGTGTATCATAGCTATTGTTGTGACAATAAATAGTTCGGTGAGGTGTGTTGGTTTATTTCAGCATTGACTGCTCTTGTATTAGCTCTCTGAAAATTAACTTTAAAATGACATTGCTGGGTCCAGTGTTTATAGTTTCAAACGTTTTCAAATCAGAGGTATTCATGTTTCAGACAGGAATATTTCTTTACTTCCCTAGCCACCAGCTGCGCCAGCTCAGTTCTAACTTGGCATTACAGGTAATAAAGTTTCCTCGAGCTGTATTTTGCTTTGAATGACTCAGTGCACTCTCCTTTTATTTTGGCATGTACTGAGGGCCTACATTCAGGTTTTTACAATCCACCTTCATCTAAAAAACTGTTCACGTAAAGATTATTTCTGAGCAAGATGAATTCCATGTTCCTACTTAACTTGGTTCGCTCTGAATTGGAATGAACTTCATGGAAACGAGACCTTTGTAGTCACTGTGTCTTGGTTTTTCAGTTTGCCTTAACCTCATAGAAATTGTGACATTTTTGAGATGATTTCAGGAGGGGAAACAAGGCAAGAAGAGGCAAAATATGCTGGAATGATGACATAAATTCATTCTCTTTCAGAAATAAGGCCCCAAAATGAATGTCAAATACTTACATCAAAATGTTAATAACAGTTTTTCTACTCAAAAGTAATTTTATATCTAGTTGTCTTTCATTTCAATTCAAAAAAATGGAAGTTCTCTTAGATGCAAAAGTCTGAAACAAAACATTTTACTCTAGGCCAGATGAAATATTTTGTTAGAAAGGAAATAATCTTTTTCTATTACAAACTGCCCCTAAAATTATTTGGAGAGTCCTAAGGAGAAACAAATGAGAATTGAATATGCAAGTTGGATGCTATTGAGCAGACAAAAACGACTTGTTTCTGTATGAAACACTGGTGAGGTTTTTATTGGTCATTAATACTAAGTTCATTTCTGGTACAAATACATCATAAAAGTTCAGAGCTATAATAGCAGGCTGGAATCTGAGAAAAATGGCTTATTACGAAAGATGTTAGAAGCTCAAGCTATTCAGCTTATCAAAATCAGAAAGAAAAGGTAATCAAGTATGGTATGATTATAGTGCGAGTACATTGGAAGGAAGTTTTGATAACAGAGTAAGTGAAAAGAAAAAAGCATTGCAAAGTCTAAAGGTTGGAATTTGAAGCCAGGTGAACTCAGTCATGAGTTAAAGCTGGGATATGGGGGTTTTTTGTTTATGTTTTCCTTTTAAACACTGGTAGTTAAGTTTTGGAACAATTCCATTGGCAGGGAACGAGGGCATGAAAGATTTTGTGTTAGAGATTTTAAGTCTTATCTTGAAGAAAGATGGGCCTTTGCTCTAGCACCAACTTGGCTTGTGGTGGGAGCTGTAGGTGGAATTGTCTCTCTCTCCCTCCCTTCAGCAGGAGACCATACTCTCATGATGATCCTTTCTAGCCCCCATAGCCTCAAAGTTTGTTAGCATATTCTATTTTCTAAAATCAGCATTGCTTATTGTCAAAGCTTACATTTTTGCCTAAAGAAAGAATGTCTGGACTTGATGCATGATTTAAGAGTCTGTCTTCTCAATTTTGGAGATATGTGTCTTTAAGTTATTCTAGTACAGAAAGAAAGGAAGTAATTTACATCAACACTATACAGACCTAATTTTCATTTCCAAGGTTTGAACCCAGATTTCTAGAACTGAGAGTCAAGCTTTGCTGTATCCTTTAGACAAGGTTCTTCTGCAGAAACACTTTCCATAATGATATTTATGGATCAAGACAGGAGAGTAGCTATAGCCTATTGGTTATTCATTGCATTTAAATGAGGACATAAAAACTCTGAAAAAAATTACACTTTTGTAGAGGAAAATGTATTTTTCCCTGGCAGCTCAGAATAAAAGATCGATTTGTACTTTGCATTGTTTTGCCTCCTCTTCAACTAAGTTGCAAATCAGGGTCTCCTGTAGGAGAGAACAGTGCAGCTGTTTCCTGGCAAAGAATCTGTATTGCTTGGCTATTACTTCTGAATCTTTGACACAGAGCCAGCTCTTCTATGGGTGATAATGTTCAGAAATATTACACCTATCCCTAGGAAAAAATGCTGTGAAAAAGCCATGACTGCAAGAGCATGAAATAAAACAGGAACTGCAAGTATGAGCAGCTCTGTTAGAACAGTAAGACGAATTGCAAGTGTGAGCTTTCCCATTTTAACTGATGTTCCACAAGCCATCATGATAAATAAAATATTGAGTTAAAATTATCACAAATTGAGCCAAACGACCTTCTCGGATAAGAGTAATTATGTATGCCAGGCTGGATGCTGAAAATACAATTTGTAGGTTTTGTTTTACCATTGCAGCACTATATTTTCAAGGGTTTTCTTTCTTAGCTTGCATAGCTCAAATTGTTATTCACATTTGATTGTAGTTTTTCTGCACAAAGTGGATCAGCTACTGGCAGCACTTGAATTAATGGTGGCCTATATATTTGTACCGTGAGCAATAAATCCTGCCTTCATTGTCACATTTGACACGGTGCATTGTTTAGGATCATAATGTTTAGAGTGCATCTGGACATTTGCATGGAATATTTAGATTTCCTATTTATGTGGCACTATATGTAGCTTTTACCAAAAAGAATTGTGAACAGATGTTAGACAAGTAAATTAATACCTTTCTTTGTTTGTTTGTTTGTGTCATAGATAAATTAAGAGAATTACAACTACTTTCCCAAGCAGTGCTTAGGATGAGAAATAAATCTTATTATAGTTTGTCCATATTAAGAATGGGTCCATAGTGGGTGATGTATTCATGACAGAAAAGGAAGTGTTCTTGTCATAACTCATCTTGGGAACTTGACGTGGACCACTGAGAGAAAAACCTGATTAATGAAAATTGAGTGGAAGAAGACCTTTGGGCCTAACTCTGCTTGTTAGGTTCAGGAGGTGCACTTTCTCTACACAGCACTGCATGCCAGGTGGGAAATGCTTTCGTGAGGTAGGCAACTCTATTTCAGATCTTCCACAAACGTGAAATCCACCAGTATGTTTCCATGAGTCTCACTGGTCCTTGGGCAGCCTTTCTGACAGTCACCTTGGTGACCAAATTCAATAATCCTTTCTTTTTCTAGTGGCACACCAGAGAGTATACTTCAGCCTAGCTCCTTGGATATTTAAGAAAAGTATATCAATGTGGATTACTAAGCCTGACTAGAGGCCTCCTGAGAAATATACTTTTGGCCTCTTTCAGACTTCAGTTGTTCCTGTGGCACTCTACAGTGACACTTTGAGAGCTTCAAGAGCACATCACCAGTTTTGGGACCATCTATCCAGCATCTTCTGACTGGCATACTCCCAAAAGATCAGATCTGTGCTTCAGCCCCTCTCCACTTTGACAGATAGTTTTCAGGAGCTATTGGGGCAAATAAGAAATACTTTCCAGCTGCAAGTAGGAGTAATGTCATAGAATACCTCCAACTTTGTGTTTGGGATATTACACAGATACTACCAGGAAGTTGTGACTCTGCCCCTTAGCACTGGTGTTTTTTTCTGCTCACCTACATCCAAACAAGCACACAGGATGTGTTGTCTGACAGCTAAAGGACATCTGAGTCTGCTGGAAACAGACAACTTTGTGGTGACATTGGTTACAAGGTGAGCTAGTGGCAACAAAACATCTTTTCCAACCTATGGAGTGCTATGAATCTTCAAGTAGCTTCCTGTTTTTAAGTCACTTCAGCGTTCAGTGGTGAAATTTTGCTCTTTATAGAAGAGTATGCCTCTTTCATGCACTGCCCTTGAAACCTTTCAGGAGTAACTGTGGATCAGAAAGAGCACCCACATAAAGAGTTCAGCTTAAGGCTCACATGAATCTTTCATCCTGTATGTCTTTGGTAGTCTTATAAGATGACCTTAAGTCTCAAAGTTAACCTGATGCTCTCCAAGTCTTTACTCCTACTCAGGAGAAGCATACTTTTGTGCAAGATCCAAAAAGGACAGATTTTATATTCCCCCTCTAAAAGGGTAATGGTATTAGAGAAGTTAATTGATTATTTGCAGCACTGCAGGAAAAAAAAAAAAAACAAATGTATCAAGAAATGCTTTTAATGATATTTCTGTTAGGATATAACCTGTGCAAAATACCGATATATCTTCAGAATCCGTTACAGTTCTCCTTGGCCAGAGCCACTCGAGCATCCAGCATCCTTGATGAATTTGCAAACATGTGAAGCAGCAAATTTGTTCAAAGTTATGTGATTTCAGCTGATGTGATTTTTCAGAATTAACATCAAGAGTGGTTTCCCCACTGGACACTGCAGTGCAATACCCTGTTTTAGCTAAGGGATACCTACCTAAATTAAAGAGGGTTGTGGAGTTTTACTGTCCTTTGGGTTTGGTTTGGGGTTTTTTCTGTTTTGCTGAAGACAGAAAAATGATTGCAGAACAAAGAGATTATTTGCCAGTAGCTGCTTTTCAGCAGTCTCTGTGGAGCAGACATCCACAGTATTCCACCACATTTGGCTTTACCTTGGAAACAAACAGAATAATAGAACCACAGGGGATGGGAACAGGGACGGAAGCAGCCAGTAATGCACTGCATGCTACTTCAGGGCAGGGTGATTTTTGACTGCAGAGAGGTTGCTTTGGGCTTGCAGCTGGGGCACCAAATCTCAGAAGGTGCAGGTAAGGCTTCCTTGGGGATGAACAACCTCTTTTTGGCTCAGATACAGTTTCCTGGGATCACCTGGATGACCAACCACTGCATGGGGGGCAGAAGGCGGAGGATCATGTTTTCCACCTCTGCAAATTTGTCTGTTGCATATACAGAAAAGGCAAAGCAATGCCTGCCATAGCAAAAACCCAACCAACAAACCAACCAACCACCCACCCAAAAAAAAAGACTGAGGAAAATATCCATTGCTATTGATTTACTTTGTTGAATATCATGGGATATTTAATGCCACAGCATGGGAGCTCTACAAAATGAACCTGCAATCCTGGGAGGGGAAAAGGATGTCTTTTATCCACTAGTACAATTCTGAAATAGAGTAAATACAAGTTGTGAGGGGTTAGACGTTCAGTGCAGCATGCAAACTGCAATCCTATTGTAAGTACATCCTCCATTAGAGGATGTCTTGAGAAAAAATTACCTTCCCATTAGAGGACAAAGCTGCTCTGTAATTAAGATAATTATTTTTTCTATAGCTGTCTTTTATCTTACATTTCAAGCTAGTTTTTTTTTTTTTTTCTTCTCAACTATTACATTTTTGAAATTAAACTTGTTAGGAAACCTTTTACAAGGTGCTAATAAGAAAAGCTGAGCAGCTGCAGGCTGCTGAAGTGAGTCAGCTGAGGGGTGTTTTTGCTCAACTTAGCCCAGTGGGAACAGATAACAATCTAGTGAATAAGAAAGACTCCATCTTTGAAAGGCTATGGTCTCGCTCCTTAATAAAGTGGCTGTGCTGGAGACCTTTTCTGAACAGCATTTTATCAGATGCAAACCATAAAGGCATCAAGCTAAGCATCATAGCTGTGGCTGCATCACTTTTATCTCTGCACAGTGGTTACTGAAGGCTGGGGGGAAATCTGACACCAAGTACAGCTTCATACGGCTGCTCTTCCCACCTTGTAACCAAGAGGGAGCTGAGGAGTCATCTATTTTCTGTCAAGGTCAGTAATGACTTGGAATCCATGTTGTACAAGCACTATGAGACTGGGAAATCTCTCTGCTCCCCTCAAAAGCTTCATGCGTGCTCCATATAAATCTCTGCTCTAAACCATGGTAACCTAATTAAGAGCTTTTTGTACCTTATCGTACTTGATGGCTCCTGAGGTGAGGTGGGGGCTTCATACCTCATTTGCCGGTCATAGCATTTCAGCAGGGTGGGATGCAGTGCTGTACGGGTTAGGAAGTGCTGTTGTAAGTAATTACAAGGGGGAAAATAGCTTTGCTGCTTGACTGCCATGTATGATATTACATGCTCCATAAAGATGATGGAATTTGCTTTCTACTCTGCTCTAACGCAGCTGTGTGTGTACACCTGTTGATCTCAATGCCCACGCTGAGATCTCACATTGTCCCAAAGCAAAAAGTGCTCATGTGAGAAACATTCATCTCTCTTTGTGCAGCATCCGCACATGAGAAAATGTTGCAGCATGTGTTCCTTGTGCACATGCTTTTGAGGTGCTGGTGTTCCCCAAACCTGCTGGTAGTCCACCAGAATATTGCTGCAATATAGTGACAAACCAGATCAAGTCAGATATTAATATAGGAATGTCTAAGATGCAGTCATATAAGGGAAAATTCAGTAGACATTCATTGATGGGCAGGGCTTGTCCTTGTGATTAGAGATGGACTGGGTGGACCTTTACCAGCCACTGCTAATAATGTGGCAAGAAAGGTAAAGTTGCTCAAACCTATTGTCTATTTTTGCAAAATCCTGAGATGCTGATGTTATTTAGCTGCTTTGGAAAATGTTGTCTGAAACAGTCAGCTTCGGAGGTAATGTACTGACATTATAAACTGTGTGTTGGTATGAAATGAAATTAAATTCATTACATTTTAAGGCCCCATGACTAACAAGATTTGGACTATTTTTCCATGTCTTTAAGGAGCACACAAATGAGCACTGTCTCCAGTGCCACTTATCAGGTAACTCTGTTTTTCAATCAGACTGTCAGAAAAGCCCTCAAACATGATTTATTGGGATAGAAGGCAGGGAGACCATAAAATTAGCCTGTTGATTTTCCTTGGCTACTTACTGATGTTGCCCCTCTGCTAAAAATTTAGCTGTAGAAAGCAGCTCCAACAAGGCACAGAAGGTCACAATCTCCCTGACAGAGAATCAGGCACTAAATGCCCATAGATCCTGGTTAGGGAGAGATTTGCCATTGACTCTACCAGCACCATTCCTCTTTACTGCACCAACCATCCCAGCATGGAGACATCTTCCTGTAGCTGGTGAGGATTTACCACAGTTGGTGCTGCAGATCCCAGTCCCCCACCAGGATTTCCTTCCTCTGTTGCAGATGGCCTCAGGTAACTGTTCTGTCTCAGCTTCAGTCACCCAGTTACCTCTATCAGCCTAATCGCTTCCTGTTGGCTACACTGCTACTTGTCAGGGATTTATGGTCTCTGCTCATTGTCCCATCTCCACCTCTCTTTCCTAAAGGTGTGATTGCTTGTTTAGTATCAGATCATAACCCTTTATGTTCTGGCTTTGCATATGACCTATTCCACCTCCTTTTTAATCTGTGATATATATGTAAAGCAGAAGTCAAGTAATATTATAAGGTAAACAGAAGTGTATTAAATCCCCTCATTTTCAGGCTAAAAAGAAATAGTGAAGGTGTAAAGAACTGCACGCCCCAAAGTTATGAACCAGACCCCAAAAGAGCAGATATTAGCTTTTCAAAAGGGATGCATTTAAAGAAGAGGAAATGCATCTTTCACTTTCCTTGCTGGTTTTTAAGCATCTTTAAGTGATGCTGTTACGGTGCTACTCCATAGCAAGGCAGACTGCAAGCAGTGAACAGGTAATGAAATGCAAACCTGAAATTTTCACTGACCTTTCTCAGTGTGTGCTTTAGGGACAAGTCTCTATCACAAGAGCTAGAAACACTGCCCTTGCAGAGGATCAGCATGTGCGAGGAGCATGGAAGTTTCTCCATGTGTTTGCTAGACATAAGATTTCAAGCAACCCTGTTATCTGAAATATCTCCCTTGCAGGCAGAGCCCTCTTTCCCCAGACTGCAAAATCTAAAGAGGAAAATGAGGCTGATGCATCCAAGAAGACACTGTAATATGGCCATTTACCCAGTAAAGTCTCTTCCTAGCCCCAGGGCCGTGCATAGGACTGGGAAGACAGGTAATAGTGCCAAATGCAAAACAGGTTCATGTCCTCTGACAATAAAACATGTTACAAAAGAGAAACCTGAAAATGTAATGTGTCCCAAAAATTATTTTAAAATTAAATGTGAATCTTTTTCTACTGAACCCTCCCATCCTCACATGGGATTTATTCTTTGCTTGATTTATTTAAGAAAAAGAAACAAAGAGCAAGCAGTAACTCTGAACTTCATTCTTAACTCTCAGGGATTTCACTTGGAACCTGATTAAACTCAAAGCTTGCACTAAAAATAAGTTTAAAAAAATCCGTAGTGTATCATGTTAAATATTAATTCAGTTTGCAAATATGTGCACAGTCTTTGGGAGTTCATCTATCAGGAAAAGAAGTAAAACCTGACTTCTCTTGTAGATGTGAACAAGAACTAACAGTTTTGCTAGTATTACTGCTCTAAAGTAAAATGGATGTAAGAATATTAGCCACTATAAGTATCTATTTGCCTGCAAAAGCTTTCTGTGCTGGGCTGCCTGGCCTGCTTTCTCCTCTAACAGCAGAGAGCATTAAAGCAAAATATATCTTCCACTCCTATTACATTAGTATTGCTGCCTCACTGTGCTGGCTTCTGTTTCCAGCAAGGGGAAAAATCTCTGGTGTCCTATTCTGCAGCTGGTTCCATTTAATTTTATCCCATTCACCTGTAGTTGGAATTACACAATCAAAAGACACAGGCCATGACTGGAGGCTCCTAGAGTAACAGGGGTGTGTTTATTCCCGCAGTGGGGGTATGGTTTCATGCTCAATGTGTTGCTGGTTGGGATTTCTGGCTGCAGTACTCTGCTCAACCTAAGAGGTGGGAATTGAGAGAAGATAGGTGCTAGGAGGTAGAGGGTTTGGTCTGACTCCTGAGAAGCAGTAAATGCTGCTGCCAGCCCTCTGTAATCTTTCTAACGAGTACAAAATGCTTTTCTTGAGCAGGCAGTTTGGGTGAGCTTTGCCTCTTTGAATCTGTGTCCTCCCTGTGCCAGAAAGGACGACGAGTGGCTAGTGCAGGCTCTGGTCCAACAGCAATACAGCTGAAGGTGGCCCTCTCCAACAGAAAAATGCTGTGCTGATGTTTAATTCTTGTTTTTTCAAGGGCTTGCTGGAAAGCAAAAATGAAATTTCAGAAGGAGGGGGAAGGAAGAAGAAACCTAAGCTTCGGTATCTGCTTTTTCCAGATGCTTACTGCTCTCCTTAATGCAGACATGTTCCTATATCTGATCTTCTTGCACCCTGCAGTAGCTTCCTAAACTAGAGATTTAGTTGCAGGGACAAGAGTCTTTTATCAATGTCTCTGGCATGACTTCTCTACCTGATAATCTCCATTATAAGGGAGATCTGGCTTCCAGTCCTTGCTTTGAATTGCACAAATGGGGTAGGAAGCCAGTTTGCCTATGTCCTGCATGTGTGTCTTTCTGTCTGAGAAATTTGGCCAGAATACCTAATTTGACCTGAAGCCCAACCAAAAAGGGAGAGTTGGGGGGAAAAAAATCAAAAATCTTCATGTTTTATAATTGAAATGAGAATTACAAACTAGTCTAAACAAACAAAAAAAAACCCTCATTGGAATTTTATCAGCCCTAACTATCCATATAAAAATCTCCGTGGAAATCTTCCATTATCATCACTATCTCCACAGTCAATAACAGCCATATCTGAATGTTCCTGGAGTTGTGTGTTTAACCAGTTCCCAGAGCTTGGATGCATCTTTGTGAGGTCTGACCCAAATTAGGTGAGAAATTATAGCTGAGGACAGCACCTTAGGCAAGGTGTGAATGGTGCCTTAAAGGACTGGAAAATGTTACAGCTCTGCTTGGGAATGTAAGGAAGGATCTCAGTCCCTTCTTCTTTCACCCCTTTATGCGCACTTGTGCCTCTCTAATCCCTCCAGAGCTGGGCAGTGCCTGAAGTACTGACCCGCTGCTGTGACGGCCCTGTCCCTTCCAGCTCCCCTGCCTGCAGATCGTCACCTCAGCTCAGCCCTGCTGGTAACCCTGAGGCTGTGCCCGTGCTCGGGAAATGCCTACAACCAGCAAGGGAGAGGCTGTGCGGCAGCACAAGCCTTCGGAAGCTGCCATTGATGTAGAGGCTGAGCAATAAAGTCAGCCGACTGCTTGCTCAGAAGTCATGGCTAATACACTTGCACATCTTTGGCCTTTTCCACCTGTCATGTAGCCTGCCAAACTGTTATTTTTCCTTTCCTCCTCTTTCCCTCTTCCTTCTCTTAGGAAAGCAAATAAATATATCCACTGCAAAGAGAACAGAAAGAGTAGAGACTGGGTTCAGCCACTGCTTCCACCTCCCATCTGAGGCTTGATCTTGATGTGACTGCTTCACTGCTTCTGCCTCAGCTTTCCCCTCTGTGAAAGCAAAGTGGTAATATTTGCTGTTAATGAAAATAGTGCTAAGATTAGGTACTTCTGGAAAATTAACGTACCACGTTTCTGAAATTTGTCTGAAGTTATGACAACTTGCTTATTGAAATTCTCCTGTGGGAGAGGAGAGACAAATATTTTGAAAAGCTTAGAAGTTAATGTGATTAATGTGATGCCAGGATCTTATTTTCAGGCTGCTCTGTTTTACCTTCTCTCCATCCCCTATCTGGGGGCTGTGTTACATCTCTGCTGCTAGCAGTTGCAGGCAGCTGCTGGTTGCAGGGGGAGGACTCCTGTGGCATTATTTATGACAGCTCTCAGTGAAAGGACAGTGATTTACTGTACATCATCTTCTGCAGCTGTGAATCTGCAGTGTGGCAGCAGGGCCATTTAGTGGAATCCTAATTTTCAGTCTGACACAGAGGTAAGGAAAGGTGATCTGGCTGGGTGAAAACAAAAACCTTTTAATATCCTCCTTTGCCCTCCCACAAATGAACTTTTACTTCCTGGAATTGGAAATTGGAATTGGGAATATCCCAGCATTCATGCTCCCTTTTCTCCCACCAGAAAGCTTTTCAGGAGAAGCTGAGATAGTCTCAAGTCTTCCTTTAAACTTGGGCGACTTTGTTTGTATGTCTCCCTTTCTCTCCTCCAAACTCCACTTTTGACTGCAGCAGAACTTGCTAGGGAGAATCTCTGATGGGACCTGGTTGTCACCAAACCTGCCCTCTGCTCTGAGCTGAGCAACATGAGTGGGGCAGCAACAGGAACTCTCATCCAGCTCTTGGATCTGCGTCTGCCAGCAGAAAAGGAGCTTGCTTTTCTGTGCTATCAAAAAGAAGCTGCAGAATTTGACCTTGTGCCCTTGGTCTTGATAAAGGTATGTACAGATCATCTGAGCAGGCTCACCGCTTATCCAAATTGAATCTCGGTGCCAAGTCACTTGGTTTTGACCTATGCTATGAAAGTGTTGAATCCCCTACAAAACCATTGGTGTTTTGCAGAGGGGAATTTATAGGAGTGCTTGGGAACACCTTGTGTTTTATTCCTGGGGTTCTTTATTTTGGTCACAGTTTATCTGGCACAAATCACACGAAAATTGAGTATGTTTTGTGATGTTACATTACTAACCCTGGCATTGCTTTCTGTTAGTAGTAGTGAGCCATGCCAGTTTGCTGTGGCATGGTGTCATGAGAGTATGAGCAAGCCCAGCAACCCCTGTGGGAAGCTGCTCCATGGGCTGTGCCTATCAAAGAAGGAGGAAAGGCAGAAGGAGAGAAAGGTTCATTTATTTGCTCCCCAGGTTCCTCATCTGAGTTTTAGATGGTAGAAATTGCATAACTACAAGTAGGATTGATAATTTTATACAAGAAGGGACAGTAGGTACAATAACAGAGAGTAACTGTGCCCATTATCCAGTCTGGCTGGCTATGAGAGATTCTTTCTTTAAGGCATCTCCTGGAATTGCAGATTTCATTGGTTAAGCTGTAAAACACTTTAAGGGTACAAGTGAAGCTTGCATAGCAATGACAACACACATATGTTTTGTATGTCTCCTATTACCCTGAGCAAAATGGACTACAATCTTCAGGTCAGTTGTCAATAGATTGGGGGGGGAGGGGAAGGGTGTGTGTGTGTGTGTGTGTAGAGAACCCACACCTCTGGAAACATAGAAAACCCCCAAACATTTAGAAATAATTAGGATCGCTAAGACTGAAAAACTAAATATTTACAGAATCATAGAATCACAGCATAGTTAGGGTTGGAAAGGACTTTAAGCCTTGCGTGGTATGGTTTAATGTGAGGTGTCCCTGCCTATGGCAGGGGGGTTGGAACTAGATGATCTTAAGCTCCTTTCCAATCCTAACTATTCTATGATTCTAAGATCATCAAGTTCCAACCCCCCTGCCATGGGCAGGGACACCTCACACTAAACCATGTCACTTAAATCATGTTTTTTACTTTTAAAAATGGAATGTAAGAAGATTACTTGGTTTAACCATGTGGACTTTGATAACAAAGATATGCAGTGAAAGAAGGCAGAAAATCACTACATTTTGTCACAATGTCAAATGCCTTAAAATCTTTCTGGAGTTAAAAAAAGCCCTCAGATTGTACTATTGCTCAGTCAGGAAGCTGATGAGTATGTATTTTATTTTTTAATGTTAGTTAAGAAATTAAGCTTGAGATTTCTCCTTTAAATTTTTCCTGTTTAGATTGTTTTGAACTTAGTGTTCTGTATGTTTGCTGTTGAATGTAATCATTGGACACTCCAATATGAAATATTAGAAATATAGGGCACAAGAGGGATATGTTCTTGCAGATGGCAAGAGCTTAATCTTACGCTACTTACTCTCTTATTTACCCTTCTTACTCTATGGAAAAGTCTCAGTTCTGACCTGGGTGGATTAGTTGGAAAGAAAAGCAGTTATTTTCTCCTTCTTCTGCCTGGGCTGAAATTTCAGAGGGAAGGCTTAGGTACACTAAGTACACTGGTGGCATTGCTTTGTGTATATTTTGCCTAAGAAACTTGGTTTGCACAGAACATGAATAGCATGGGCCTAGATTTGAGGGGGGAAAAGGTATCAGGTGAAATGCAAAGCTTCAGACCTTCCTGTCAATTCCTGTTGCTCTGCTTCCTCCAGCAGCAGCAAAAGCAATGGTAGGTCTGGTGGCAATGCCTTGTTCCAAAGCACTAAAAACCCCAGAGGCTGAAAAAAAATACTGTTACAGATGTTAACAGGATCAACCCTTGCTTATTGTAATGCAGGAAGGACCCGAGGACCCGATAAGGCTAAGTCTGGGATACAAGCTTAGCTGGCTGTGGCTCTTGAAAAACTGCAGCATTACCAGAGGGATGACTTCATTAACAGAACAAACACGGGGTCCTTCTGCAGGTTGTTACCTGGGTAGAATGGCACTGGGCACTTTTCTGAAGTACAGAAGTGTCACGTAGCATGATCCTGTGAGTAAACACCATGCTGATTCCTATCATGCAAAGTAGACTGCAGCCCCTCAAGGCATACAGTGCAGTGGAAGGAGGGCAATAAACCAAGAATTACTAAGTTTTGTAACCCCAGTAGCTAGCAGGGTGTCTGTGCCAGGCTTCGTCACCTCTCTGTATTGCTGGTAGTCCTGCAAGGGCACTGAAAGATGCTGTCTTCAAAATCTATCAGTAAGCTCTTGTGTTGAAAGAAAACCTATGTGCGCAGGATTGCCAGATTGGCAGTCTGGCACACTCATGTGTTATTAAAGGTAATTACTACGTCTGGTGAAAACGAGTGGCTAGGCCAACCCCTAGTTTATCTCCCCACACACAGGAACAATGCAGTTGCAAAAGGCAGTAGCAACACATGGCATCGATTAGGGCTGCGCACAGTGTAGCACAGCACCCAGGCACCTTCTTTGCTTGCAGAGCTCTACTACTTCATCGTTTGTCATTTCCAACCTGAGGAGGTTGGATGATCTGAATGCTCATCAAGGTAGAGAAATTTATGATGTCATGTGCCTTGGAGGAAGGCTTACATTATGCAGCTTGGAAGGGAAAGCAGGCAGAGCTAGCTCCAGGCCAGACCAGGTGCCCTAGGCAGTATTTCCACAGGCACCCATCTCTGGCAGATGTAACTTGGGCCAGCCTTGTGTCAAGAATGTGGTTTGACACACATTTAGCCTGAAGAGCAGGGGGAACATTTCTCAGAATGCAAGATTTAGTGTAAGAAATCTCTTTTTTTTATATATAAGTATGGTCAAATTCACTCTAAGGTGCCTCCTGTAAATTTGGCAGGGGCTCTCATAATTTCCTAGGCAGAACTGTAGCAATTCCTTAGGCTTCCCTAGATAGCCGCTATTACGGATGTGTGTATTTGAAGAGTATTCATTAGTGTGACCTGAAAAAGGCTTTAAAGAAAGAATGTATTTGGGTGGTGTCTCTGGAGATGATGCTTCTATGAAATGCTTTTAGTTGGGAGAACAAATTAAAGTAATGAATTAAATTCTGAAGGACTAATATATCATATGGGATACCTTAAGCATTTTCACTTTCAGTGTCCAAAGGACTGTTTGGAGACAGCTCTCAGGATAACATTAATCTCTAAGGTTAGTTAGTGTAGTGTTCATGTTCAGAACTGCTGTGTTCAACCCCCAATATGTATAAAACCCTGCATGGGAATGGATCTGAGAAGTTTTCATTGATGTAACCAAGTGCCTAGGAGATAAAAACCTTTGAGATATTTTTAAATGTCAGATTTCAGGCACAAAGCATATTACTGTGATTTGATCTTCAGACTTTATATTTACCTGCCTAGCTTCTATCAACAACTCTTTACCTTGGAGATAACTTTAAACTATTGATTTGGGTTCTTTATGATCCAACTGATGATATTTAAATCAAGCTATGTAAATCATTCATTTAAGCACTATCTAAAAGAAAATTTTGAAGGTATTGGTTTTCATTTTTAAGGGCTTAAATTAAAACAAACACTGGACAAGCAGTTTAAAAACCCAAGAGAATCATCAGCCATGTATTCTGTCATTTTTACTTATGTAAATAACAAGTGTCAAATATGCAAGTGTCACCTAGATCTCTTACTCTAAAAAGAGCTATTCTAAACTGTCAATTAATGGGACTTAATGCAACTGATGTGTCTTCTGTTTCTCAAAATGAGGATGTAGGTAGTTTGTAGATGAGTCTTTGCACTGCCTGAAGCATGACTCCAAACAAAGATGATAATTTCCAGATGCTTACCCTCAAATGAGACATCTTTTCTTGTATTTAATAACCCAAATATCACAGGATGCTTAAGGATGATGCTGACATTTTCAAAGACCACCCAAGGTGTTCCCTTCCTGACTGCAGATATGCTCTGGGTCTCCATGGGACTTAATGTCTTTTCTGCTTTCTTGTGTCTTTTGGCTTGCTTTCGTTCTGCCTGTTACCAATTTGTTGGAGTCCAGCTTCAATATTAGCAAACACTGTTATTGTTATAGCTGTAATGAGTGCTTGACTTTTAAAGATAACATAAATATATACAATACATAAACTAAATTTCACTAGTCACCACAAGTCTCAAGATTAATCGTGTTAGTAATTTGATTTCTCATGTAATTGTTTCTTAGCTGAAGATGAGGCTTGCATATTCATTCAGTGCTAGATCAGGTTCAGTGAACTTGTTTATTTATCCTTCTAATAGGACATCAGAAGACTGTCCAAGCAGATGAAAGTTATCTCTTATGATCTAACTTTTTCTTAAAAATATCTTTTTCCTCAAAAGACAAATACTTTAATATTTCATTTTGTGTTTTCTTAGTGGAAACCTCATTGTTTAACTTAGCACTTTGTGCTCAGAAAGATCTGAGACTTAACAAGGTTAAATAGTAATTGACCCAAGTAACTACCTGTTTGCATCACACTCTTGAAGAAAACAATCACAAAAATCAAACTAAAGTACTTTTTTCAATTGTTTGCTTCCTCCTGCTAAGCAGGAGAGCAGTTCTTTATGTGGCTTGTTACCACAGGGCTTCTCAGGCTGTGGCAGCTGTAACTGACACTGGACGACATGTTTGGTTGGGTGAGGTTTTGGGGAGGAGACGTGTAAGAAGTATGTGGTGACTGAAAAGGCACTTTTCCAAGCTTTCTATTTTTGCCTAATCTGGGTATCCTGTCCCGATGCAGAAAAATGACACTTCTGTCACAGACTCACCAGAAAGGTTGGGTTCCCAAGTGTGCCCTGTATTAGTCTCTACTGTCTGTAAGTTAATGAAACTCACACTGACTTTGGACACTGACGTTTCCCAGTTCTGTGTGAAATTGACAATTATTTCAGTTCTGAAAAGAGATACCGATTTGCTTATGTGCAGCTTGGGACCTGAAGTTGAATGTGTGTAATCATATTGTCTCCTCATACAGTCAAAATGTCATTTATGACTGCCTCTGGTGTTGCACAAGAATTAATGTAGGGGAGTGTTTGAAGAAAGTGTGGTTTTAGGAAGAAGCACTGTCTCCATTATCACATGCAACACCACAGCTGATCTTTGGATCTCAGATCCAATGTTAGCATGGTGTCCTGGGTTTAGCAGTAGCAGTCATTTTTTCTCCTTCTTAGTAGCTGATGCAGTTCTGTGTTTTGACTTTCGGCCTGGGAACATAGCTGATCACACCAGTGTTTTCAGTTGTCGCTAAGTAATGTTTATTCTGACCAAGGACTTTCTGAGTCTCATGCTCTGCAAGGGAAGAGCGGCGGCAGGAGGGAAGCAGGGACAGGACACCTGACCCAAGCTAGCCAAAGAGGTATTCCATACCACAGCACGTCATGCCAGGGAGGTAATGGGGAGTTACCTGGAAGGGCACGCACTTCCCGGTCGGGCTCATTTTCGGCGGGTGGTATTGTACTCTCTTCCCTTCTTATTTTCTTATCATTATTATTATTGGTGGTAGCAGCAGTGGTTTGTGTTATACCTTAGTTACTGGACTGTTCTTATCTCAACCTGTGGGAGTTACATTCCTTCGATTCTCCCCCCCATCCCTCCGGGAGCGGGGAGGAAGGAGTGGCGGAGGAAAAAAGAGGGGGGGGAAGTAGAAACTGGGTTGAAACCACAACATATAGATCCAATGGAAGCATGGCAGTTAGCAGGACAGCCTTTTGGGGTGCAAACCAAGGAGTAGAGGTGAAGAGCTGCCCCAGTGGCTTTGTTCTTCTGCAGACTCCAAGAGCTTTCCCTGTCTTTATGTGCTTTTGGTATATAGTAATGAAGCAGGAGGAAAATTAGTCCTCAGGCATTCACGTGGCTGTGAAGTATTGAATTTTTTATAAAGCTTAGTAATTGTCATTTTTCAAAGAATTTTCTAGAAGAGGACTAGAATACGGGTAGTGCACAGGAACCAATACACCTTGAAAGTACATTTATTCATTTTAATAAGGCTGGCAGTGTACCATGACTCACCATAATGAATTAATTTGGTGTTTACCGTAGTAGCACTGAGCCTAATGAACTCGTGATATCTGTCTGTAGATGTTCTCTTACCACTCAGGATGTATAAATAGATACTACTACTCTTATCGCCGCTTTCTCCTATGCAGAGAAGGTCTGCATAGTGAAACGCCAGTTGAGTTTACCTCAACTTCTTCTATATTAAGATTAAATTGGAATATTGAATAATTTGATTTCTGCTTTCATTTAGGTTTCTGAATTGTTAGTATTCAGCAAAACTATACAGCTTGCTTGAACAGAGCTATTACAGAGCTATCCTTATAAAGTTCCACCACAGTTGTATGATAAATATAGTTACTATCTCATTTTTTATTACTGCAGATGCTATTTCACTTAAATTTGGCCTTCTGTATTTGACAAGTGTCCATGTAAGTTTAACAGATCTAAGTAGTTCACTAATTTGAACGAAGTGGTACTGATCTGTGGGATCCGAGTGATGAGTGCTGCACTTCTTTGCTGAGCAAAACAGGTGGTCAGCCACTTTCTCTCTTTACATATTGTTTCATATGCAAATCCATAATGCTGAACAGCAAGTCTGGTTTACTACTGCTTCTTCTATCATATCTAGAAGGTGAGATGCTTATCCTTGTTTCTGTGCACTGACTTTCTAGCAACACCAGTGTGATGCTGAACACTGCTGAAGGGCAGATCAGAAGGCGACCACCTGCCTACCCTCATGAGGCACAAGTTAGTTGGATTTAAATCTGCTTGGAGTCCCTGCCAGAAAACAGGCTTTGCAGCTGAACCCAAGGGCACTCTTTTGCTGGGTTAAGTGATGGGAATGGGTGGAGAGGGAGCACAACTTTGTCTAATCTGGCAGCCCAAGCTGTGTTTGGCTGGCATGAAAAATTTCCTCTCATGGAGCCCGTGATTGGCAGCTCATTAAGACACTGGCTTAAAAATGAGAAAGAAAGGAAGGAAGGGAGGAAGAAAGGAAGAAAGGAAAGAAAAACACACAGAAAACAGCAAACATTGCCTCAGTCTGCTCAGGAGTAGGTGCTGCTCCCCGCTTTCTTTCACCTCGGCACAGCCACTTCTGTCCTACACCTTCCCATACCTTCTTCACCTCTGGGCTCTATTTTTCAATGATCTGGTGTCCTTTTTAATTTTACGCTCAGGTTTAGGGCTAGCTAACTGGGTAGTGCAGTTGGTGCTGAGCAAGCAGCCCATTCTGACCGACCACCTTCCCACCAGCTCTTTCAACACTTTTGAGTTTTATTTCCAACCATTCCCTATCTATTATGTCTGTTTGAGCAAGACAAAAATCATACAGGCCTCCTGTAGGTGAACACAGATATATCCTTCACTCTGCTCAGGAGCTTCATAACAGTCTGTGGCTGCAATATGATGCAATGTGATTTTGGGCAGCTGGGGAATGACAGTATTTGTTGGCAATGGGGTTAGCATCAACATGCATCTCCCACAAGGCCCCAGGGATAAGGTCAAAATAATGAAAACTCATCAGACAATGAAATGCTGCTGGTGGGGAAGGAGGTGAAAGGGATCACCAAGAGCCTCCTGTTTGTCTCCACCCTTATTTCATGTTTTCCTCTTCCCCAGGCAGGAGGCACCAAGCTGGGCTGAGCTCCACCACTAAAGCTGGTGGCACCTGCAAAAGCTGCTCTGCTGCATAGGAAGGAGGCCTACTTTGCCAAAACCTAAAGAGTGCTCAGGGAGATGAAACAGGAGTTGGCATCACTCCTATTCCACTCCTTGGAAAAAGAAAGATTTGAGCAGTCACTTCACTGAAACAAAAGAAACCAAACAACTCTTCCTTGTGGGTTCCTGCTTTGATAACTGAAGGATGGTCACAAATCAGCTTAGTTTCATCTTGTTTTATGAGAGGGAAAACGAATTCTCTGAAGACTTCATATCAGATTTTTATTAGAAAGGCTCCAGTGTGCAGGTTTTGCCCAAGGAATTTGACTCATGGCTAGCCACTGGAGAAGTTAGTGAGCTCTTTCAAGTGCCTGACCCCCTCTGCAGGCACTGAGTACTCTCAAATGTGACCTGTGCAAGCTACCCAGAAGCCAGCAACCAGACCAGGGCCTTAGCTCTAGCCCCCAGGGCACAGCACACTGAGGTACACAAATGGCTTTTTATTTATTTCCTTGCTTACTTTTTCTTCCCCTTTCAACAGGGCATTCATTGCATTGCTCATCTCTCTGCAGCAGCCTGATCCTGGAGACTAGAAACAGAGTAGCATCGCATCATCTCCTCTTCCTCGTCAGGGCCAATGGTGAAGCTGTCCCTCTGCATAACATGTTCCTTGCGCAGGAGACCAATATTGAGTAACCTTTGTCATCTCAGAGAACATGTATTAGCATTTTTGGGCTCATTCTCAATGGCCTGTCATGTCTCTGGCTCACTACTCAGAAAAACTAAAACAAGATCAAAAAACAGTGTTGTCAGAGATGTCTCAATTTTGTAGCATTTGTAACAGCTTGGTATCATAGAAACATAGACTGGTTTGGGTTGGAAGAGACATTAAAATAATTATTTCCAACCCCCCTGCAATGAGTAAGGACACTTCCCACTAGACCAATTTGCTCAAGGCCTCATGCAGCCTGGCTTTGAACATCATAGTAAGTTGGGGTTTTTTATCTGTGGGTGTTTTGCAGGAATAATTGCATTTCACTGCCAGCAGCAAAGTACATAGTAACCAAATCCAGCCCTTTTCACATTGATTCAGTAGGATTTGCTCACGTGACTGGCAGATTTGGAAACCACAGGTGGTTTAGTTTTCTATGCTTAGATCTACTAGACATCACTTGGCACTGTGAATTCAGAGCCAAATTAGTTAAAGTGAATGCAGACGTTTTCTTTTGTGCAGCTCAGTAACTTTACCTCATTGCCTTGAAAAATGTTATTATAACAGTTTTCCTGCTAGAGAAAAATACATTAAGACCTGCTCTCTATCCATAAGCAAGTTTTAAAGGTCATGTTTTTCAGACAAATCAGATCATTTCAATATATAGACTTCTTTTGTACACTTTTTTAAGACTGGTATTTCAAAACAGCAGGAACTCATGCACCTTACTTACTATTTTCCACCACTCTTACTAGTGGCTTATGACAATACGTCAGGCTCAAACGAGCCAAGGTTGTCGAGGAAAAGTTCAGTTGTAAAAATCAGGGACTTGTGAGAAGAGGCACTTGCTGGAAGTATAGCATTTATCATCACATCATTATTCATTCAGAGCAGTTAGTTAATGCATTATTATTTTAGTCATTTATTAAATTTGAAAATCAAATATCAAACTGATTGTAGTGTCTGCCGCCCAACAGGTAGGTATCTGATTAGAGTGTGTGAGGGCACCCACAGGGAACTGCAGCAAACCCACACATTCTCATGGAAAGAGTGCCATCGTGTGGGAAGCTCCTGCAGCACCCGAGTACAGCAGTGCCTGTGTGCTTGCGAGAAGCCTCACTTCATCATGTTGTTTTTCATGGAATTTCAATAAAAGTACGGATTTCATTTCTGAAAGTGTGCTAAAAAAAATAGGAAGTTTTATAACTAGAAACAGGTTGGTAGTGTTAAATCTTCTTAATATGTTAACTATTATTTTGGTTCCATAAACAGGTATATTTAGAAACAAAGTGTTAGTACTAAAAGTCTAACAGAAGGAGGATCTCCTTTTTGCTCTCTATGAAGTTAATATAGTTATGTATTCATGCTCGTATAATTTCTTTTGATATGTATTTTATCTCTCAACATCTGTTTTCAGTTTTACAAGGCTTCATTATGAGTTTTCCATTCCTCAAGCTTTTCCATGAGATTATGCAATTACTGTCTCTGGTTTCTGCTTCTTTTTTATGTTTTCCTTTAAATAATTGAACTTATATGTCACACCCATAAAGAAAATTGCTGATAATTAGCAGGAGTACAATTAAGAATAAATCTCTGCTAATGAACAAGCCAAAGTTCAGTGTCTTTATGTAAATGCCAATTGTTAAAAAGATGTCTTGTGTAATCAGGAATTACACTGACAAGTGAGGAATCATTTAATTAATGAGAATAGAGCAATCATTTGAACGGCTCATTCTACAACTGCCTGAATAAAAGAGAGAAAATAGCCCTGCTCAGGGATTAGATCTGCTGCTGGAAGAAATAAACCCAGCAATGTCGTTCTGTTATTGACTTGGTTAGATAGTACAGTAATTCCTAAATATAAAAACACATATGCCAAATGTTTGCATTGAGCATCTAAAATTCATCTTCTATTATTCCACAAGAATTTATACAAGAGTTCTGTTTATGCTATCTGTCTGCTGCTCCTGCTAACCTGACAGACTATAATGTTTGAGCCAGAATACTTACATAAGTCCTATTGCAGGATGCTAGGGCAGCAAGAACCAGAATTATGGTGGGTTATGTCTGTAAGCATTGTATGTCATCACAGAGAGAAGCGTATAGACTGCAGCTGCAGAGGAATAGTTATGGTAGGAAAGGGCCTCTGGAGGTCTACAGCCCAGCCCTTCGCTCAAACCAGGTCTAGTTAGATCAATTTGCTCTGGGCCTTACACAGTGGGCTTTTGAATATTGCCCAGATAAAGATGCTACAAATTCTCTGTTCCAGTGTTTGACCTCTCCCATTTTCCTTTCATCTAGTCAGACTTGCTCATGTTCCAGTTTATCTCAGTTACATCTCTTCTTATCACTAGCTCTGGCTTCTCCACATACTCCCAGTAGGCAGCAATGACAAGAATCCTGTGTATGGTCCCTGTGCCTCCAAAGCTCCTCTGAACATGGAAGTCTTGTAACAGCTGCTCTGTTTCTTGCAAAAGAATAGAGTCCCCCTGTCCCTGACTTATCCCTGCCCCCTCAGGAAGCTTTGGAATGGGGCTTCCCTAAGTTGGCATTGGGTTTGGAACAATTTGGAATATAGCCCAGGCAACTCTGACCTTGTTTGCCATTCTTCAGGGCTGGACCTTCAGTGACATACTTACTAACACAAGGTATTAACACAGTGCTGCACAGCAGTAACTAAACTATCTCTATGTTATCAACAGTTGCTGGCACAAATTCAAACCATGGTCTCATACCAGCTACTATGAAGAAAATTAACCTTTTCCCAGCCAAAACCAGTACAGGATGTGCCATAGAAAATTTAGTGGCTTCATTGACACTATCTGGTCAAGTCGCATTGGAGATTGAATGATCTCTATATAGAGCAGTTGCCCTGTGCTTCCCAGGCGCATTCAAACTCCCTTTCTTGCTACTGTATTTTTCTGAGGTTGAGGTAGACCACTGCATTGAGCTGTTATGGTAGCCCTGAGTCAATGGAACAGCTTTTCTTCCCCCTTCAATGCAGTACAGTCTCTGGAAGCAACATCCCAGATCTCTGCTGCTTTGTGTGCGCTTGGATTTTTTGCATGCTGTGTCAAATGATTGCACAAGTAATTGTTTGCCTTCCAACACTGAAATGAAAAACAAATTTATTACATGAAGGAAAACACTCCCTTTGTTTTATTGTTTTTAAGTGTAATCATTGAAATCTTTATTTGGTTAACCAGAGGCACCCAGCTGCTGCTCTAGTCACTGCTGGATGTTTGTTAAAAAACACTTTTCTCGGGGATAAACAAACTGAATATGAAGATCTTCCTCCAAACAAAATTCTCATTTCTAAAGCTGTTCATCCCACAGGAAGTCTAGCTAAGTACACAAACCTTGCAAGCTGCCCAGTAAATCTTTGGCAGTGACTGGGTATGTAGGTGCAACAACAAGTGAGCTCTGCAGCAAAGAACCTTCATATGGGAATTACTTACCAGCAGGTCGCATACTCCTATTGAGCAAAATTACTTTAAGTTGTCACAGTTCTGCTCTCTCTCCAAAGCAGCAAATAGGCAACCTGATAAAGATCAGTAGAGAAGGTAGAATCATAGAATAGTTTGGGTTGGAAGGGACCTTCAAAGGTCATCTAGCTCAACCCCCTTGCAATATGGTGGGACCTCTTGAGCTAGATCAGGTTGCTCAGAACTACATCCAGCCTGGCCTTGAATGTTTCCAGGGATGGAAACAATCCTCAAAATACTGAGGAAGCTAGACTCATGGTGGACTTCCCTCAGTTTTCCCATGGAAAGAATGCCATGTCCTTTCCAAAATCTCTTTTGGAAAGAGAAATTTTGCAAAGAGGTTTTTGGAAATCTCTTTTCTAGGTCTAGAAGGACCTGTTCCACTTGCAGGTGCCACCCTAACGCTCCTAGCAATTCCTTCAATGGTTGGGGCATCTTTTCTTCTATAGGTTGCCGGAGCGAACAGCCACATTTTTAGTTTTGCAATATATTCTGCCACTACTCATTTGACCCAAGTTAATGCATTAACATGCCACCATAGCAATCATTTTGCCTTTTGGATATTGTCTTTTTGAATCTTAAATAATTCAGCAGAAAGAATAGCTACTCTACCAGATACAGGAAAATTCTCATCAACAGTAGAAGTAGCTTCTTGAATCTTTGCAAATAAGAATTTCCAATCTTCCTGAGGATCATAATAGTCACTAAGGTTGGCGGGAGGAGTTGCTTGAGAACCACCCAGTTGTCTAGCAGCAATAGAAAGCTGACTTAAGGCAATGGTTGGACCCAAAAATCCTTTTATTAAATCCAGATAATGATCACATGAACATGAATATTTTGCCAATCATTGTTAAGAAAAGGCATTAATACAGTTTCATCATGTTCAATGAGTTGTGATATTTCAGGAAAGAAATCATCAGGAAGTTTTTCAATGCTAGACAAAGATGTTATAATTACAGGATCCATATATAAACAAGAGACAATACAGAATATAGTATCACAAGGTACAGCATTTAGCAACAGCAAATACAGACATAAACATACCTTGGTTCTGAGCTCCCATGGAGGTCCAACACCTCTCTGGGTAGCCTTTGCCAGTGTTGTATGACCACTGCACCCTCATTGTCCTGTTGTACATCTGAACTGTATTTTCCTTTTTTTGTTTTAATGGAAGTATCTCTTCTCCAGTGATTAAAATGCAAAAAAAACCCATATTGTTAAATATCTAATGCAGTACAAAAATCAATTGGCATAGTCTGTAGTAAAAACCAGTAAAGAAAATATAGTATATCAAGTAATTAAAGCGTTTTCATTAAAGGTCCTAAAAGAAGGAAAGAGAGACTTAACTGTGCTTTCCTGTATCTTGAGTGGAGCACAGATGCCCATATGCTCCCTTTTACAGGCAGCCCAATATTCAAGCTTTCTTTTCCAGCTAAATTAGTCTGTCTGGATTCATCAGCTGCTTGGATTTCCAAGACATAAGGAAAGGTTGTGAGTAGTTGGATTACATCCTTGCGCTCTCAAGTGCTACCTCCACTGCCCCACTGTAACCCCTGACTCTTTGCTTTCTCCTCAAGGATTTTGGAGCTGCAGCAGAATGGTGACATGGACATACTGAAGCATAAATGGTGGCCGAAGAATAGTCAATGTGATCTTTACTCATCTGTGGATACCAAACAGAAAGGAGGTGCCCTGGACATAAAAAGTTTTGCAGGTGTTTTCTGCATCCTCGCTGCTGGGATTGTCCTATCCTGTTTCATTGCAATGTTGGAAACATGGTGGAATAAAAGGAAAGGCTCCCGGGTTCCGTCAAAAGAGGTATTAGACCCTCCATTTCTCCTGGGGAGTTTTCATGCACCCTAAAGATTGCTGCCTTGACATTATAACATTAGAGAGGGTGGGGAATCAAATTCAGAGATACTTCCTTAGCCTCCTGATTTTTCAAGGTAAATGTTGCTCCTCAAAATCTCTACCTATCCTAAGAAAAACTTGAATGAAAAAAAAGTATGTTGATGATGTATAAATATGTAACTATTCTGAGTAAAACATAACTGTTACTTGCAGAATAGTACATTATTAATACATCAATGTTTCATTCATTATTCCCACTGGTGAAAGCTAACTCTCACCAGTAAGTTCAAAGGTTTCTTAGCTTCTCCTTGAAAAATATATCCCCTAAGCTCAGTGGCTGAGTCTTTCAAAACAGATTTAGCCCTTTAAACAGCAGTTAGCTTCTTAAATAAGCTTGTCCTCATTTCAGAAATGTTAACCTCTTGAGGCTTCCATGAACTTCAGCTCTTGTTATTTCATCTGAAGTCTAGGAAAGCAAGAGCACATCAGATTTTTCACATTCAGGCCAAACTTATCTCTGAAATCTACTACAGACTTGTTTCAGGAAACCTTGGGCAGAGACCACAGGGAGATATGTTATTTTACACCAGAGATGAGTTTGCTTCTACACCTGCATATGTAATGCTTTCCTTCCCGTGGCACTCTACTTGTCCCTTTACCAGCCATCTGAGCATTATTGAAGTCTTACAACAAATTTTTCAGCTTCATAATTAAGTCTTTAGTTTTACAAAATACTAGGAAAACGTTGGAAAAAAGAAGTTGTGAAAAGGTACTTGGCAGCAACGCCCAAAGCTGAACCTAAAACTGAGCTTTAATATAGCACCTATCAATTACATCTTTTCTATCCGTGTAGCTTGTGGGGTATTGCTGTTAATTTGTGTGCAGTGGTCTCACCTTCTCTGCAGTTTCTCCATTGTGTTTATTCCTGCTTAACCTAATGCTGTGTAATCAGGCAGGATTAATTACACTACCTAATTAGACAGCATTGGCACTGCTGATGTTAGATGTTAGAATGTTTAATCTTTTCTTGCCTGTCTTAATTCCCAAGCTTTTTTTTTTTATTCAAGATCTGGACCAGACTATTATTAAAAGAAAAATTAAAATAAGAAAGAAAAAAATATCTCTAGTGTTTAAATTTGGTTTCTCAGGAATGAAAACCACAGAGTTTCAACTGGTTAATTACTTTAAAAACTAAAATGTACTTGATTGCTCTTTACCCAAACTTTCAGAACTTCTTCATATTTATCTGGTGCAAAACAAAAATGTGTAACAAAGGAAAAGAAAAAACCAACATGGATATTGTATATAAAATTTCCTGGTTCGATTTTCAAATGCAGAGAAATTCAGGTGTCTACTTTCCACAAATGGTATAATTTGGCCTCCTTGATCTTTGTTACATGGTCATTAGCTTAGCATTTAAAATTGCATCTCAATGCTAAATTGAAAAGCTTGGCTCAAAACTGAGTTTACGTGGATGTGTGTGCTGAATGCCCCCACTATCCAAGATGTGGGGGTCATTCAGCAAAGAAATACATCTTAACTAACTTTCTTAAAATTCATTTTAGCTTCCATGAAATCCATTGGCTCTTCCAGGCCACTAGTCCAGAATCGGGGGTCAGATTGGGCCAGTTTGTGGTCCGCAAGCCAACCCTTTTTCCTGGTGGCTGCCAACTTGTGCTCCAGAATGCAAGCATTTATACTGAAACAAATTGTCTTATGGTTGCGAAGATAACATTTCGGTCGCGTACCAGAAGTAACCCATTCAGTGATGTCTGCCTGAGTCTGCAGACAGCCTTAAACGGTAGCTCTGAGAGAAGTATCAACCGCCCCAGTAATCTCAATGGGATGTTGACTCTGAAGCCTGATGATAATTTAAGTGTGAAAACTGCTGAATATTTCACTACTGATCAGACAAGAGAGAAGAGGAAAGATCATATTATGGAGATATGCACAATCTTACTGTGAGTGGGTCTCATTTTGGTGTATCAGTTGGGTGGAGATCGGGTTGTGGGCTAAGCATGGGAGAATATCACTGCTTATATATTTTCACTGGTCTGACCCTAACCCCAAATGCATGTCTGTAAAAGAAAGATGAATATTTTGAGTAACTTATAGAGGCTCAGAAGTGATGAAAATCCAATCTTTTCACGATTGACATTTTAAATTAGAAAGTGTTTCTTTTCTTTTCTTTTTCAAAATTAAAAACAAATCAACAACAACAAAACACGAAGATATTTATGAAAAATTTTAAAAAGGAAAAACATTTAGGACTGTACCTCAGAGACATAGTCATGACTTGCACGTGTTGCAGAGAGCCTCTGTATATTTCTTTATCTTCTGATGTGGCCTCAGTTCTCCTGCATCCGTATGCAGCTCCAAAGTTTTTAAGAGAGAGCGTTTGGTGAATGCGTTTGGTTTTGATGTCACCTGTGTAGTTGTTATGTGCATCCATGTCTATGTCCACATATGAATAAACTATAGACAGAAAGCTAAGTCTGAGAAATGAGCACTGCATTTTTTCCTTCCCATGATGAGCTGAAACCAAAGCCTCCATGGTCAGTGATTGTCCAGTCCCTGGAAGATCCCTGATGCCCTGTTTCCTGCCCCTTTTCCCTTGATTTGTCACTCTGTCCTTACCCTCAGAAGATAAAATCCCGGAGTAGAGCTGGCCTGTCAGTCTCCTTCCAGTCAGATTCTGTGTTTGGTGTGGTACCAGTGCAAATATTCAGTGATCCATATTGCTAAGTAGATGAACTCCTGCAGTTTGTTCTAGGTGTGGACTCTTTCAGAGTACTTGTCTTCATTCCTAAACAAAGGAGGGATCTCAAGCCCATACATTATTCTAGGAGTTCTGCCATTGATTCAGGGAGCTCTGGATCAAGCCAGTCAGTGAATTGCAGTAATCAAGGCTGGAAGTCATCAGTGCACATCTATCGGCTGCCTAATTATCCTCTGTGAGGTCCTAGAGTGTGAGATATTTCTAGTGGCCTGGAAGAGCCAGTAGATTTCACAGAGATTAAGGTAAATTTTAAGGTTAGTTGAAAATGATTTTTGTTCTGAATTAGCTGCACTGACTAGACTGAGGGAATACCCCTGCTTGTGTACACTTAATGCCACTTTGAATTAAGCTTTGCAGTTCAGTGGAAATATGCATGTGCAGTGCAGGTGATGTCACCCAGGACTTTCTCCTCTTTCTTAACTTCCATGCTTTTAAATTCTCAATTATAACAACCAAACCTGTTTAATTGAGTTCTCTGGGAGGAGAGATTTAAGAAGGAAAGAGGTAAGAGGAGGGATGATACAATAAATACCCCTGGTTGCCTTTTCTTCTCACCCACAAGAGCATAATTCCATTAGAATCAATGGAACTGCTTCTTTGTAGGTAAGGGGAGAATTAACCCCTCAGTTGGCACTTTAGTTGAAAATTGCCTGGTGTACTTCTTTCTGTGTGATGTCAATGAGTCAATAGTGCTCGTTTTTTTGTCTGTAAGTCCAGCTTTTCTACACCATATTTTATATTATAAAGGCAAAAAGCAACATGAGATGTTTTTAGCCTTTCCATAAGTCCTGAGAGCATGGTAAAGACAGCAACCTCATCCCTCAGAGCCTCCCATGTTGACATCCAAATTTAGTCCTCATTGCCAAGTTGAAGAACTGGCATCATCCCTGACATTTGAAATCATGCTTTGCTTTCATGGCAGAGTTTACTGTTATTCAGCTGTTGCTAGTCCAGTCCAAGCCCTAGCTTCAAGCCTGGCTTTTCCTGACAGAAACCCAGCAGTAGCACATGGAGTTTTGTTGTTGGGATTCAGAGTTTGAAGGCAGCTGTGGTATAAACTTGGCTTAACCCACACAGCTTCAGGCAGTGGGGGTGTTTGCTGGTGACACTCAGAGATGCCATCAGCCGAGAGCCAGTTGTAGTTAATTGTGTGTTGTTCTTCCTGGGCAGTTCTGATCTCACTGTGAAGCCTCAGCCCAGCACAAATGGCAATGGTGAGCAGTGTCTCTTATTTTTCTCATTCCCCAGGACGACAAGGAGATCGACCTGGAGCACCTCCACAGGCGAGTGAACAGCCTCTGCACCGATGACGACAGTCCCCATAAACAGTTCTCCACCTCGTCGATTGACTTGACCCCACTGGACATTGACACTTTACCCACACGTCAGGCACTGGAGCAAATCAGTGACTTCAGAAACACTCACATCACCACAACCACCTTCATACCAGAACAGATCCAGACTCTGAGCCGCACGCTGTCTGCTAAAGCCGCTTCGGGTTTCTCCTTTGGCAGTGTGCCCGAGCACCGAACTGGCCCTTTCAGGCACAGAGCACCCAACGGTGGCTTTTTCAGAAGCCCCATCAAAACAATGTCATCTATCCCTTACCAACCAACTCCTACTCTGGGGCTGAATATCGGTAGTGACCCAGACCGAGGCACCTCCATCTGAGCATCAGACCAAGTTTTTTCACTGTTTCTTTTTTAGGACTCCCTTTGCAAGGAGCAGCTGTAATATCATGGGACTAACATGGATGTAACCTTTTTTCTTTTTCTTTTCCTTTTTTTTTTCTTTGTCTATTTTGAGGGGCTTTTCTTCAATTTGTTTGGGAGTTTTTTTCTGTTGGGGGGTTTGGGGTTTGGTTTTGTTTTGTTTTTTAATTTTATTTAAGAATGAGGATTATTGGTAACAACTCTTCCTCCTCCTCTTCTCTGCTTTCTCAGTCTGGTCTCCTCTGTCTCCCCTTATTCTCTTTACTATTTGAACCACTTATTCTGTGGTTTATTGCCGCATTAGGTTTTGGTTACTTCAGGCTTTTCATATACTTTAAATATAGGAAACATGCAACAATTTATGCATAGAAAAACCCTGAGGATTACTTTACAGAAGGGCATTCACTCCTCCTCCCCCACCACCTTTTCTTACTATAATTGCAATAAATGGTCCTTTCCATGTATTCTGCTGCATCCAGTCAGAGCGCCACTGCTGTGTGTCCTTTTAACTGTGGACCAAAGGCAAACCCTGCAGTTTAAAAAAAAATGGAAAAATTATAAAAAAAGAAAAAAAGAAAAAAAAAGAAAACAAAACAAATTAAGTTAAAAGAGCATTCAGGCCCCGTAATACCAGAATGCAATTTTGTAGGATTACAAAAAGCCATTACTATGCCAGTAAAGACTACAGTTAAATCTACTTTTGCACTGCAACAGTGCATATGACCTTTATGTGATTGTACAGTGTTAAAAGTTTTTCTTATGTACAGTAAACTGTATCATATGGCAGAAGCCTCTCTTATGTTAAATAAATTAGTATCTCATACATATATATATACATATATACACACAGGTATGTATATATATATACATGTATATATAGCTAAAAAATGGCAGCCGTTGCTATTGCGATTCATTTAATAAAGCTTTAGTAAAAATGTGTTGTATACAGGAAAGATGTACAGTGCAGGGGGTCTTTTCATTTAGAAAAGACAGGTTGCTTTAACGTTATTCTGACTTGCACCACTTGCCAACAAAGCATATTTTATACTTTTTTATTAGGACATCTGGGACAATTTAACGTTTGTACCTAGATGTAACTCCTTTGGTTAGGTTTTGCACTGGCTATTGAGCATTCTATAAGGCTAACCTTGATAATTTTACTTTTAATTAATTAGACAAGTGGAACTCTCTCTTAGGTATACCATGTTCATGAACAACTAATATAGCTCTAGAGAAGTTTAAACATAGATCAAAGGTTAATAAATTACTTTCCAGATCAGTACAGCTGATCAATACAATAATGATGTTAGTGGAGAGGAAAAAAAGCCCTCAAGAAGTACAGATGTGGCCTTAATTATAATCACATATTGTTCTAAGGAAACAAAAAAACCAACATGAACAGGCACTCATTTTAACCCTTTGTATGTTAAGTTAGATGTAGAGGAGCTATGTATTTTTTACATTAGTGCCAACTGTATAGAACAAGAGAAAGAACAGTGAGAGCAAAACCAGTGCCCACTTTGGCACCAGCTTTTTAAAGTAACACTGTTATCTGTTAGAAACGTAGGAAGAGCTTTCAATTTGTAATCCTTAAAACTAAAAATGCAGTTAAGTAGAAAGCAAGCAGTTTATCCTGTGAGCTTTTTTTTTGGTTTGGTTTGGTTTGTAATGCAACCATACACTTATTTTAACCTAACTCATTCTTTGGCTAGGATTAATAGGAATCAGCCTATGTGATTTGCTTTAGGATAAATTAAAAGGTATATTCTTCAGATCTATTCTATTTTGATGCTAATTCTGTTCTGGGGGAGCATCTTGTACTGTCACTGTTTTTTGTACTAAATCTTCAAATATTGTCTACTGTGTAAGGCAGAACAAATTCTTATCATGCAAAAGGCCATTTTGTTTCCAGGGTAGCAAGTGTCTAAAAGCATGCACAGCTTGCTTCCCCCTTGTAACATTCATGAACTCATCCACATTTCTGAGTAAAATAATAATAATAAAAAAAAATAAAAAAAAAAGATAATTTCTTTCCAACAAGCTACGTAGGGACATACCAGATGTTGCAGTGATTTTAGCTATTAAAAAAACAAACTGTTAACCATGTACAATATTTAAAATAGGCCTATTTTGATGTGTTGCCTATTATACAGATACACAAAACACTTTTTGGAGGCCTCAGTTACAAGTGGCAGAGCTTTCTGTGTATAATTTGTCTAAATAATTTGTCTAATAAAATTGTTTTCTAAACTTGTGTTTCCTCCTGTTTAATCCTGAGTGCTCCGGGATTTTCGGTGCATAGCAAGGTGTCCACTTGTGGATGTTTTTGCCACACCATTACTGAAAGGGATTTAGCCCAGAAAGATGGGATGAGCTCACCAGGCTGCCATGTCACTGTCAGCTCAGTGTACAGCATCCATGTAAGTTACCAAGATTTACCATGTTTATCAGCATCAGACTTACATTTCAGAAAATGTATATGGACAGCATTTTGGAGAATGATTTTAGAGTTCACTGGCACTGACATGTACACAACATGATCTGTAGAAATACTGCATCTCACCTCCATGCTCTTTAGTGTTATCTAGAAATTTTGTTGGAACATGGTCATTATTTTCATAGAATCACATTCTGCCATTTGTATTTGCACAAAAGCTAGTCTGCTCTGATACTGGACCTATGCTGTCTTTAAATTTGATGAAAGTTTTAGTGTGAGAGAATTTAGCCCGTATTTCATTATGGCCTTCTCAGTCCTTACATTTCATTAACATAGAATCATAGAATAGTTAGGGTTGGAAAGGAGCTTAAGATCATCAAGTTCCAACCCCCCTGCCATGGGCAGGGACACCTCACACTAAACCATTCCACCCATGGCTCTGTCCAACCTGGCCTTTAAACACTGCCAGGGATGAAGCACTCACAACCTCCCTGGGCAACCCATTCCAGTGCCTCACCACTCTTACAGTAAAGAACTTCCTCCTTAGATCCAATCTAAACTTCCCCTGTTAAAGTTTGAACCCGTTACCCCTTGTCCTGTCACTACAGTGCCTAATGAAGAACCCCTTCCCAGCAGCCCTATAGGCCCCCTTCAGATACTGGAAGGCTGCTATGAGGTCTCCACGCAGCCTTCTCTTCCCCAGGCTGAACAGCCCCAACTTTCTCAGCCTGTCTTCATATGGGAGATGCTCCAGTCCCCTGATCATCTTCGTGACCCGCCTCTGGACTTGTTGCAACAACTCCGTGTCCTTTTTATGTTGAGAACACCAGAACTGCACACAATACTCCAGGTGAGGTCTCACAAGAGCAGAGTAGAAGGGCAGGATCACCTCCTTTGACCTGCTGGTCACTCTTCTTTTGATGCAGCCCAGGATACGGTTGGCTTTCTGGGCTGCAAGCGCACACTGAATCCAGCTCATGTGAAGTTCCTCATCGACCGACACCCAGAGGTCCTTGTCTGCAGGGCTGCTCTGAATCTCTTCTCTGCTCAACCTGTAGCTGTGCCTAGGATTGCTCTGCCCCATGTTAAACTTAATGGCCCGGTCATTAGTAAGCCTGCAATATCATCAGTCATGATGATTTAACTTGTATCATCCAAAGTTTGTCTTTAACAGACAAACTTAAAAAGACAAACAGTTTGTCTTTTGTTTTGGCTTTTTACCTTTGATATATTTCATTCACAATGTTTTTTACGTCTTACAGTTTTCTGTCAAGCTTAGCAGGTATTCAGGGGATTTCATTTTATAGTTTCAGAAATACATTGGAAGGAGTCCTCAGTTCATTGCTATGTAAAAAAAAAAATATTATATCTGAATCCAGATAACTTAAAAACTCTAACGGAGGTTAGATTATTGAAAGTGTCTTGAGGTTAAACTTTAAAGGCTCCTAATGCAGTAATGCCAGTAGGCTTGTACNCATTTTATAGTTTCAGAAAAAAATTGGAAGGAGTCCTCAGTTCATTGCTATGTAAAAAAAAAAAAAATATTATATCTGAATCCAGATAACTTAAAAACTCTAACGGAGGTTAGATTATTGAAAGTGTCTTGAGGTTAAACTTTAAAGGCTCCTAATGCAGTAATGCCAGTAGGCTTGTACGTCAGTGGGCACTAAGTGCCTAGCAACAGGGTGCTAGAAGCTTTTATAATCAGGCTAGTTTTATTATTTCATAAAATTTCAGCCAAGAGACAAGCTCTGATTACTTTCTGAAGCAGAGCTGTGGCAAACTGAGGCACTGACCCTACAAGCCCTTATGCACATTACAGCGGGTCTAGCAGGGGTTCCCTTAGTCACAATGATGTTTGCATAATCAGGGTCCTAGTTTTAGGCTACCCCTGATCTGTAAAGTAGTCATGACCTCTTGGGAAGAGCTGTCTTGCTAGCATCAGATGTCATTCATTTTGTCTTCAACATACGCATTGTCCCTGACACTTACTCACAGACACACCTCTCTAAACCTACAAGATTTTACAGGTACTATGTATGTTCTCTCTATAACAGGCTACATAAAGGTAAAACCTATGTGATGCTTCCCTTTCTTTAAATAAAAATCCAGTGAAGTAATGGCGTTAAAAACCGTCAAGTGTGTCTGCTGCTGTAGCTCCACTGGAAATACAAGCCAGCTGTATGTAAAGATGAGTTGTTTGCCTGGCAATTCCAGTCATATATTTTGATGTACCAGCTACAAACAGAAAGCAAGCAGTGGAAGAAAACTTATTTATCCCATTCCAAAGAATCACTTAGTAAGATGTTTCTATTGACCAACAGTGAAATACCTAGAGACAATAAATAGCCCCAGTGCCCCAGTCAAGTGAATTGTAGATGCCACTGACTCATCAGTTGCAGCTTGGCCAGAGCCAGTCTCCTGGGTTTCCCACCTGTCCTCACAAAACTACACGCTAGTATTGTTTTCCTAAATAGATCACATTTTTAGAAGCATTTTTTATTCTTTCTTTATCCCTCATGTAGGATGCTATGAAGTGATGAGAACGTGAAGCTGGCCTTTCCGTAAACACTCATTGTAGTAGGGTCAATAGGGCGTACTCAAGGTTAATACCCCTTTTAAGTTTAATTTCTCAAATCTGCACAAATCTGATGACATGGAAAGTAAACCAGCTCGCTGTGTGCGTGATCCTGGGTGTAGGCAATAAAAAAAAATAAACAAAATAAAGCCTCTGAAACAACAAAGGCATCAATAGCCTACGCAGCCCTGCTTTACCCATTTAAATCTCAGTCCCAATACCCATGTTTCCTCTTCATTCTGCAGAGCTGTTCTGAAATAGATCAACTATCTGCTCCTCAGCATGGGTCATAGATAAAGTTTTTGAAAACACTAGGACATGAACACACGCTCATGTGTCACATCAAGACCAGTGAGCAACTGCGAACACACCATCACAATGTATCAGCTTGTCATGTCTCACTGCAGGCATGAGGTCAGAAACAGAATCCTCCAAAGGATGGTCAGTGCAGGCAAAGTGATTCACAGCCTAATGAATTCCTAACCAAAAACTGTACCAATGCCACACATCACAGGAGTCGTGAGTTTCATTTTAAAACAATATATTACCTTTCAAGAGGTATAAATTTTCTGTCTTTCAAGACTTACAAAATCTGACACACACACATACACACACACACCACCACCGCCCCTTCCATTCGTCACAGTAGCATGACACTGTGTGTACTACAGTACTTATTTCTGTAAGGTTCGTCAGAAGGAGGGAAAGTATTACAGCTGTAAAACTGACCGGTCAAGTCATTAACTGCTGTGCTCCAGGTCATACAGCAGGAAATTTGAAATAGAAACAAGAATTCGGCATATTAGAACCAGTTTGCTGCTCTTCAAGGAAGAATAAATCTTTGTGGCCTGAGTGCTCAAGTCAAAGACTTTGAAGATAGTGGAGCGAGAAAGGCAAGCAGAGAGTCAAGAGAGGGTTGCACTGCCCAATGGGTTGGCAGTGGGAAGAGGCAATGGTTGTCCTGTTCACAGGCCAGAGATACACTTTCAAAACTGCTCCATCTGCCCCAGCAGTCATTTCAGATCGGCCTTGGCCCCTTCAAAACAGCAGCAGGGGCTATTACATACCTACCTGAGGCTCATAAGCAGGGCTACAGAGATGGGAATGCAGGTGACATTTCTCCCTGACCCCTCCAGAAGTGGTGTGTGAGCCCACCAGCATCTGGAGAGTGCTATGTATCAGGGCAGGAGGCCTTTGGATGCCTGTTTAGCCTCCCACAACAGTGAGCTTTCCCCAGAGGTGCTGGCAATGCTGCCCAAAGCAGGGCATATGTGAACAGGCGCAGTGGCCATATCAGTCCCAGTACAAATGCCAGGGATCAATAACTACCATACCAGTGGGAAAAGAAGGCTACCTGCAACAGAGCAAGCACATGACACCCCCTCCCTACAACATGACAGCTCAGTGGTCCTGGAGATAATTTTACCAGCACTAGTAAGGCCATCCTTTGTTCTAATGTTGCAAGTGGGTGATGCACCAGCACTACATGGGATAAGGGACTGCTGCAGAGCACCAGAGCAGACATTAACAACAAACAGTTTTATTTTCAAATCCAGCTATCAGCCATTATAAGACTTTCCCTTCCCAAATCAAAATAAAGAGCTGAAGGCAAACCCATTAATTGATTAAAGGTGGGGAGGGGGCGTGCACTTGCATGTCTGTAGGAGACAGTCATTTAGCTCCTCTAGTAACCATGGAGCTACAGGTGCTTCCAAGCATTGCTGTCCTGCTCCAATGCCACAGCCAGTTCAGCCTCACAGGATGTGCAAACTGGCTGCTCAGGTATAGCTGCTGCCCAGGAGTACCACACATATTTGTTTTCACGTTCCTGCATGTGGGCTGTATATTACAGCCCACCAGGTGAGTGCTCTGTAGCTGGGCTTCCTCAGTTCTATTTCACCTGCTTCCTTCCTCCCTTCCCCACTTCCACCTCCATTTGACCCTCAGGACCAGAGTCAGGGGAGGCCATGGAGAGCAGGAAAAGAGAGGGAAGGGGTGCTTATTTCAGGGCAAAGATGCCCCCACACTGATTTGGGGGTTCACATCTGGTTGCCCACCAGGACAGCAGAGCTTTGCCTGCCTTTCCCCTCCCTGCAGGGCTGTGGCATTACCATTGCTATAGAGTGGTGGAGTGTCCCAGTCTCCCCGACACTGGTACACGACCATCAATGGGACATCACTGAGAAATGTAGCAAGCCAGGGAGATTGGAAGCAGACCCTTCCTTCTCAGCAGTCCCTTCTAACTGCTCAGGCTTTCTTGATAGCTCTCTGACTGTGTGAGGGGCACATCATCAGCTGTATCAAAGCCCTCTCTGCAAACATCCACGTGAACCAACCTCTTATCATATCATAGAATGGTTTGGGTTGGAAGGGACCTTAATGGCCATCTAGTTCTGACCCCCTGCCATGGAATGGGCAGGGACACCTTCCACTAGACCAGGTTGCTCAAAACCCTCGCCTTGAACACTGTCAGGGATGGAGTAGCCACAAATTCTCTGCATAGGAAATTGCCCCACCTTGAATCTTAACTTTGGTTGGCGCTGAAAAAAAGGCTCGGAGGTGTCTTTTATTCCCCTTACTCAACTACAGAGGGACCCTCCTTTCCTAGAGGCACCCAGAAGATGCTGTGGCAAGGGAGCCTGGTATGAAGGTGGTGTTACATGAGTGCTAGACATTACAAAGCACAGCTGGGGAAAACAAACCAACCCTTCTCAGGGGCTGTTTGTGTTAGATTTGACTTGCTCTGCCAGTCCAGCTTGTGTCCCTGCCAAGTGCCAGGAAAGAAATAAAGAGAGGGTGGGAGGTGGGCAGCTCTGTGAGTGCATTGTAGGCCTGCCACCGCTGGTATGCTCACCCCTCTCCCCCACTGGCCAGGGACATGCCTCTTCACACACACAATGGGGAGGTCTTGTTTGGTTTTGAATATTGCCTGTGTATGAATATTCACTGTGGACCACAGCAAGAGTAATCACAGCTGACCCATGTTGTTACTAATTAATTCTTTTGCTTACACACGGGGGAACAGGAGGAAGAAAGCAAATACTGTGAACAAAGCTAATAATGTGGTTACTTGCTACTCCTGCTATCTCTCTGACATGTTTTTAAGGCATAGTCTCTGCGGAATGACAGTGAACACAGGGAGAAATTGATGTAGTGTAACAGAAAAGTATGTTTCTTTATGAAATACTGCTCAGGCCACACTGGAATGGTTTGTCTTGCTCTAACTTTTACAGGCCTTTCTGAGTAATCTCTGCTGTTGCTTGGACCAGTTTTACATCTCTGCAGGTATCAGAGATCACAGGTGAAGTTGTCTCCTCTTCTCCTGCTCTGACAAAACAGAATCTCCTGAAACACTTTATATGATAGAAAATAACCCTGTTAGACGATCTACACAGTACAGAAGGGATAGCTGATGTGGGGCACAGGGAAGTTTGTTTTTCCTGAATCAAGATGGAAGATAGGTAGGTGTAGAGCTGATACCTGGAAATCTGATGCTTGAAAGACATATTTACTGTCTTCAATAAATACCACTGTTATCTTCAGTTTTAAAGGCTTGCTGTATCATCTGTCAAATGTGGGCCTATTCACATGCATATTAGGCCTGTTACATATTATATGAGTTCTTTGAAAGAGAAAACTTATTCCCATAAATATTTCTTCCATAAATATTGACACATGCAAACAGCTCTCCTTCTCAAACTTACAGCCTGTGGGCTGTTACCCATGACATATAGTCATCTGCTGGCATAATAATGAAATTAACCTGGAATGCAGACATGAGTTTCTGATTCATAGGCTGAGGCCATATAATGAACCAGCAGGTGCAGTGGTTCTGCACTTCCTGAGTGAATGGTGGGCAAGAAAAGGGGGGAAAGCTGGAAAAACCCCTTCTAGTGGTGCTAGTGACTCAACTGCTGGAGCCAGAATCCCACAGTGCAGCAAACTTCTGTCCACACCTAGCTGGATTTTCCCCTGATGGAGAGTTTTGGCTTTATTCTGGTTAATTCTCAAACAGTGACATTTGGTTCAGTGGGTATTTTTTTAATGACAAACAGACTTGGAGGAACCAAATTTGCCCTTGTCTCTTAGCCTGGCTTGAATTTCCTGCTCTCTCTCTGTTGCACACATCTTCTGTCTTGGCTGACCACCACTCTTACTCGCTGGTAGCTTCACCTGGGTCCTGGCCGGTGCTGACGGCCTCGCACAGGTGAGTTGCACTCGCCGTAGGGAGGGAAGGGAAAGGGAGAGCGGAAGCTGGGGATCAGGCGGCTACACTCGGCCGCCACCGCTAACCCTCAGCTGCGCGGGGGGAGCAGCGAGGTTGATTTTGGCGGGGGGGACCGGCGGGCCTGCCCTGCCCGCTGCCGCCCGGGTGGTGGCGCTGCGGCACCGCCTCAGGCTCCCGCACGGCGGCGGCGGCGCTCTCTATCCAGCTCTAGGGGCGCTGGGGCTCCTTGTCCCGCCGGCATCTCGGCTGTCCGCCGCCTGGAACTCCCCATCTGCCCTCAGGGTGCGGCCGTGGAGGAGAGCCGCTGAAGGGGAAAGGCATTGAAGGGGCAGCCGTTGTTGCGGGCTAGATGCAGTGAGGCGGTTCGCGTGGAGCCGTGCGCGGCCGCGGTCGTCCCGCGGCGGCCGGGAGAGCCCCATTTCCCGGGAGACGGGTCGGGCCGCTCCGCTATGCCGCCGGGATAATGGCGGGGGCCAGCGCCGTGTCACCTCTTGTGTGCGCTTTCCAAAGAGGAGCCCGGGCGTGGCGAATGGGACACAGACCGCCATTGTGCCGGCGACACTTTAATCGCCCATACCTACAATATTCAACCTGTTGCCGGCAGAGGGGCAGCCCCGGGGCGCACACCCCACCCGAGGGGCTCAGGGAAAGGGGGAGAACGGGGACGGGTCGGTGGGCTTCACCGCTGTCTCACAAGGGCAAGCGGTTGGGGGGGCATCTGAGGGTGCACGGCCTGGGCTCGGCAAACCTCACAGGCCCTTTGAAGCAGGTGCCCTGACCAAGGCAGACCAGTCTTGCTGTGAAAAGAGATGCACGTTTGCCCATGCAGCAGCCTGCAGCAGGGCATGGAGGGACCACCGGAGACACCAGGCTCCTGTTTAGCAAAGCAGCTCTTGCTGGATGTTGCTTGCGTGCTGCCTTCCAGGCAAGAAGTGGTCTTCTCATGCTCTCACTGGGATGCAAATGTACACAGGCCTGCCTCAAAACTAATTTCTAGTGGCACGGTTGCAGCAGCTGCGCTGAAGCAAGAAGTGGAGTTTGGTGCTTGTAAATGAGGGAGATGGGATGGTGACTCCTCCTGCCAAAGCCAAGGGTTTGGATGCTGACATGGNGTGGTCTTCTCATGCTCTCACTGGGATGCAAATGTACACAGGCCTGCCTCAAAACTAATTTCTAGTGGCACGGTTGCAGCAGCTGCGCTGAAGCAAGAAGTGGAGTTTGGTGCTTGTAAATGAGGGAGATGGGATGCCAAGGGTTTGGATGCTGACATGGAACACTTGTGCAGCCCACACAGGGAATGTCTCATGCACTGTGAAAGCTGTACAGTCAGGCTAGTGAAAACAGGGGTTCCTGGCCTCTGCAGGCCCTCAGCTGTCTCTAGTCTCGCTTCCTGCCTCAGCATATCTCTTGCACATGAAGGTGAACATTAGGCTTCACCCTGTGGAAATTCCTAAAGCTTTCATGGAGTTCAAGACAACCTGCTTGCACAGTAAATAGAAATGCTTAGTCTATAGCGAGTCTCTCTCCAGCTCCAGAGCAACCACATCCTGCAGCTTAGGGGTATGCCACAGGTACAGATCGTGCCACAGGCAGGGTTTAGTGAGTCTGCTGCTGCAGAGGACTGCTTCCAAAGAGTTACAGCATTGCAACTGAGCACCACTGCCTCTGAACACAACCAAAGAGGACACCTGTCGCAGGCACTGCAAACAAAACAAAGGAGAAAAGGAATTACTTTCTTAACAAGTTTTCAAAATTTCTTAAAGCATCCTAATTTACAAGGTCGCAACCCTCAGAGGGGCTTGCTTTTCACGGCCTTTCACAGGGGCAGTTCCAGAAAGTTCAGTTGATGCTGTGTTGTGCTAGGAATGGAGTATTCCTAGAAGCCCTAGTGCTCTTTACTGTCAGGNAACACAACCAAAGAGGACACCTGTCGCAGGCACTGCAAACAAAACAAAGGAGAAAAGGAATTACTTTCTTAACAAGTTTTCAAAATTTCTTAAAGCATCCTAATTTACAAGGTCGCAACTCTCAGAGGGGCTTGCTTTTCACGGCCTTTCACAGGGGCAGTTCCAGAAAGTGTTGTGCTAGGAATGGAGTATTCCTAGAAGCCCTAGTGCTCTTTACTGTCAGTGATTACATAGAAGGATTTCCTGTGCATGGCAAGGTAGTATTTTTTCTTGGCTGACAAGCATTTCTTTCATGGGGAAGTACTCTTTGCTCTGGGGATTGATGTCAGGTGCAGATCAGAACCAGGCTGGGTGCATTCACTTGTGTTTCTCCCCTTAGAAGGACCACTGTTCTGTGCATTGTTTTGGGTTCTGCAACTGTAAATATTTACTCTTTGCACCATAGAGACCACCTTTCCTCAGGAGACCAGCAAAGGTTCAAATTCCAGGCTGGCATTTCCACTACTAAGAAACCTTCAGGGCTGCCTGATCACCAAGAGGTTTGTCGGTGATGGATGTAAGAACATGATGTTAAACACTCAGTACAATTGAAGCATCCCCCATGCTCCCCGGTAACCACTCTAGTAACACTGTTGTTGAGAGGCAATGCAAACAGTTTAAAATGTCAGATTTTTCCTGTTCTCCTCTTGCTTACATGTCAGCTGTTAGTTTTTTCCTACTTGTCCACTGAAATATGTTACTACTGTGCCATAGAGAGTCTGCAACCTAATCTTCTAGTTTATACTTTAAGCCTATGACTAGAAAAAAACCAAAATCTAGTGCCAGCAATTCTACACGCTTAGAAATCTGGAGTAANCCTGATCACCAAGAGGTTTGTCGGTGATGGATGTAAGAACATGATGTTAAACACTCAGTACAATGAAGCATCCCCCATGCTCCCCGGTAACCACTCTAGTAACACTGTTGTTGAGAGGCAATGCAGACAGTTTTAAATGTCAGATTTTTCCTGTTCTCCTCTTGCTTACATGTCAGCTGTTGGTTTTTTCCTACTTGTCCACTGAAATATGTTACTACTGTGCCATAGAGTCTGCAACCTAATCTTTTAGTTTATACTTTAAGCCTATGACTAGAAAAAAAACAAAATCTAGTGCCAGCAATTCTACACGCTTAGAAATCTGGAGTACTTACACTCCCTGAGATCTTGAGCAAGAGACATCGAGAACAAGTGGAGGTGACCGTATATCATTTGAAGGGAATATGTTGTCTNAGTCTGCAACCTAATCTTTTAGTTTATACTTTAAGCCTATGACTAGAAAAAAACCAAAATCTAGTGCCAGCAATTCTACACGCTTAGAAATCTGGAGTACTTACACTCCCTGAGATCTTGAGCAAGAGACATCGAGAACAAGTGGAGGTGACCGTATATCATTTGAAGGGAATATGTTGTCTTAGTGGATGGATGGATGGATGGATGGATGGATGGATGGATGGATATCAATTCTCCAATGTTAAACCAGATGAAGTGTTGTTCTTGTGCTGTAGAAGTGTTGATGGCACTGGTAATTTTCTTGGTTAAGTGATTTGTATCAGTAAAATATATTAAGCAACAGCCTAATGAAAGCATGCTGGTCAGCTCTTGGTTTTAAAGCACCTTTTAAGGGGGACACTTAGTAGTGTTCTGTTGTTGCTCATTTAAAGAGTTGCTCATTTAACATTGCTATGAGAAGACAATAGTGGCTGACGGATACAGAAGGTATAAAGCCTATGACACTGGTCCTTTGGGTCTGATATTAGTGTTTCCATTGCATTAAAGGAGTTCTGAACTGCAAGCAAAAGCTTCCAATTCTGCACAGGGTGTAATTATTTTCAAGTCATTAATTCTTTCCCCAAGATCTTAGCTCAGGGGTATACTTGGTAATGCAGATCCTAAAAGCTGCCTGCCTAAGCCGTTTCCAGCTCTTGTGGTTACAGTTTCTGTCAGAAGCAGTAGCTAAGCAAATGCAAACCTCTGTGCCCCTGCAATCAGAGCTCCCAAGTTCAGTACAGGAGAAAACTGCTTGCTGCCTGCTAAAGCATGCTCTGTGATTGCCTGGGACCAGGGCAGTGCTTACCAGACCATGATGACAGCCCAGCAAACCCCTGCATGGTGGTTTTGGTGGTTTGCATCTGTTTTTCTGGAGGCCTGTTGTTGCAAGTGTCCTGCAGCTGAGTAGTGTGTCAGCTCACCAGGCCTCTGTGGGACTGAGGTATTTGGCAATTTTAGTAGAAACTCCTTTCCAAGCTGAGTGGAAAAACAAGAAAGTGCTTAAAACAAAGTGACTAAAGGATATTGTTATTTGTGATGCTTCCTTGAATATGAAGGGTCTTATTTTTCCATTATGAGCATAAATTCAGAACTCAGAAACAGTTACGGCCATTTAAATAAAAGGGCAAAGTGTATGTAGGTATAAATTCCATAGATAAGATTTCCAAATATATTACAAAGCTGAATTCATTATGCCTTACAATGACCCCAGGAGGTGGGCAAGTATTGTTACACCAGTGCTTTGCCTTTCTCATGGAGGCAGTGGGAGGACTTGTGCTAAAATTAACTGTACAGAGCAGCAAGTGTCTGCTGGGTTGGCCTCAGTATGCAGGTCTGTGCTGGGTCTTCATGTGGCTAACCATCACCAGGAAATGGGAGTTGGTTGCATAGACCCTCAAAAAGTGAAAGTGAGTGACATTGGGTAGTTGTAATGATGTGCCCAGGAACGTGGCTCTTCAGAAATGGGGGCACAACTGCTTCAGCGGCAAGGTGGTACTGTCTATTCATAGGTGGAAAGGGGCAGGTTTCACTAATGCTCGAGTCCATGGTGATGTTCCAGGTACCTGGGCTTTTGCATTATTGTGGTTGGCACTTCTCACGTGTATTTAGAACATACTTGACAGTAAAGCAACAGGCATTGAGCATAGAAGGAGTCTTAAGAAAGACTTGCTGCTGGACCCATCTCTGCTTTAACCTCACCTGCTCTAAGTAATGAAAATATGAATACTTTCTTTGGGTGAATATTCTGATGGTGCAGTTGACGACACTGAAAACTATTAGGCTGTGCATGGGTCTGTATGTGTCTGTGGTTGCTCACTGTTGTAGCTTCTAGATGGGGTGATGGGGCTTGTGTCCTGAGTTCAGCAATAGCAGTCAGTTTTTCTCCTTAGTAGCTGATGCAGTTCTGTGTTTTGACTCAACCTGGGAACATAGCTGATAACACCAATGTTTTTAGTTGTCGCTAAGTAATGTTTATTCTGACCAAGGACTTTCTGAGTCTCATGCTCTGCCAGGGAAGAGGGGAGGCTGGGAAGAAGCAGGGACAGGACACCTGACCCAAGCTAGCCAAAGAGGTATTCCATACCATAGCACGTCATGCTCAGGATGTAGAACTGAGGGCAGTTACCCGGAAGGGCAAGTGTTCTGGGGGGCAGTTGGAGGAGGTATTTGGTCAGTGCTCAATTGGAGTGTGGTGAGTTATCTGTCAGTGGTTGGTGAGATGCTGTATTCTTTTCCCTTGTTATTTCCTTTATCATTATTATTATTGGTGGTAGCAGTAGTGATTTGTGTTATACCTTAGTTACTGAGCTGTTCTTATCTCAACCTGTGGGAGTTGCATTCTTTTGATTCTCCTCCCCATCCCTCTGGAAGCAGGGGAGGGCAAGAAAGGGGGATTGAGTGAGTGAACGAGCTGCATGGCTGGGTTTAAACCACGACAGTTTGTCATTCAGGGCGTAGGTCAGTTATCAGGTAGGCAGGAATGGACCTTCTCTCCTCTTGCTGGAGGCCTGGGCAGGTGGCAGTTGAGATTCACTGAGGATTACCTGACCTCGGTGAGTGACACAAGTTTGTCTCTGTCTACTTGTGCATTTAACTGCCTGAAGACCAGATCAAAGGCCAGGGGAGGCACAGAACGGGTTCCCCCTGCTTTTCAAAATGAAGGGAGGAAATGAGAGAACATGTGGAGAAAGTGGGGCAAGGGAAGAGAGAGAATAAAATACTTCCTAAGGGGTAATGGTGCAGTCTGATGATCTCTAAATGGGATTGAATGAGCAATTAGACTGTTGAGCACAATTAAGCTGAGGGCTGACCCGTGTGCTTTGTGTGCTTTGAAAATGTCTCTGGCCATAATGATAGAGGAGGCTTTTTGCAGGTCTGTTCTCCCCCACACCTTTAGTAACCCATCTTTCTGTAACACCAATATGTGCCTGACCCTGAGCTGTTGCCTCAGCCCTTAACCAGACTAGGGGGGGAGCAGGGGGAAATCTGCATAAAGATATGGGGATAAGTTCAGTTTGTTTTCCTCTGAAAGCTTTGACACTTTCTTAGCGAAAGCAGATTCATTTTCAAGGCTTTCTACATTCCTGCTATTGTACAGTAAGTGTTTCAGACCGGTGTGCCTGTGTTTCCGACTCCCGTGAAGTTCTCTTTGCGGCAGGGCGTGCCTCGAACCGCTTCAAAAGAACCAACTTCTACAAAAGAAAAAAAGAAACTCAAGTAGGCTTGAACATACAAAGAGAGGGAGAAAGGGAAGAGAAAAGGGCCAGCCAGTGCTGAATACAAAATGAGTTCAGCCAGCCCCAGGAGTTCTTCATCACTTACATTTATCTTATTCTGGGAGAGCAGAGCTAAACCCAGCACTAACATAAACCACCCCTTGCCTTTGACTTTGACTCTGAGTTCGTGTGCACATACAGCACATATGGGTGTACACAGGGCAAGGCTATTCAATGAAATATGGTTTTCCCCCTCTGTTCAGCGATGCTGGTGGGGAAAATGGCTTTCTGTGCATGCTTTTTCAATGGCAAACTATCAAGCAAGTCTTGGATGCCTCCAGTTTCAAAGCGTGTGCTCACAGAACACACACTGGAAAATAAGCAGCCAGTAGTGTTTCTCAACTGGACTGACCGTCTGAGGAGAGTGCCAGGATTTAGGCTGAGCTTCCCCTGTGCTCCACAAAACCACTACGTTCCTGCTAAGGGAAGCCTCCAGCACCTGCTGTGAGTTGGTCTACCCAGGGACCAGGGCCCCTCCTGGGCACCAGTTGCTGCACATCCACAGGGGATGCTAATGGGATGCCACTCTCCTCCCTGCCCCGGGGTTTTGGCCAGGTAGCCCTGGAAAGCAGGTGGGTTGTGGGCTGGAGGACTGGGCCTGTGTCAGCCTTATAGCCAGGAGCAAGGCATTCAAGGCTTCAGCACTGCTTTCCCCATGCCGCAAGCTCACTAGTCTTCTGGAAGTGTATGTCAGCAGCTGCTACTTGGCAAAGCTCCTGCTTAGCTCCACACATTGTCTTGTGGTCCTTACATTGAGTGGGTCAAAGCTGCAGTGTCCAGCACTGGGAACAGGGATGAGGCAAGTACAGCAGACTCCTCACAAAGCAAGCCTGGATCACCAGGACCCAGTCAAGGAATGTGCAGGGCCTAGGGACAGAAAGACAAATCGAAGGGTTAGGTATTTAGCTAGCGAACAGAACTGTTCAGCGCGGTGGAAAGAGGATCTCTTATTTTATTTAAATTATAAAAGCATCTCTGTGTGTGCAGTAATATGATAGGAGCTTATAAAAGTTGGTGCTGGATATGAACAGACGGCCTGCCAATGTCACAGATAATATACGGAAACAAAGCATAAACTTCTGCTGCTGCTTATCTTTCTTGGCAAGTAAAGGTTTTCATTTTGATCAGAATTTGACAACTTTTTTGCGGGGGGGAGGGGGTTCAGCAGCTTTGGCTTTGAAACGTAATTGCAAGCAGAAAAGAACAGCGGAGGCTTGCTTCGGTTTCCCTTCATAGAAAGCGGACCCTGAGCACTCCGTTTGCTCGGTCGAACACATCCAGCTGTTCGTGGAAGGTGGGTCCCAGCCGCGGTGGAGCGCAAAGCGGTCCAGCCAGCTCCGTACACTCACGAGGTTGCTCATTTTATGTTGCGGCCGCACGGCTTTGAGCTGCTGCGCTCCCTCCTCGGCTTGCCAGTTATTCACGTTTGAAAAAACGTATCTACCTCATACTGTGTCCATCACTTTGTTCTCAACACGCCTATTCACACGGGTAAACCTCCGCTCTTCCCCGCGAGCGGGCGGCGGCGGGGAGGCTGCGCGGAAGAGGAGTTAAGATGCGTGCACGGAGTTACTTCCCTCTCCGCCACCTTTTGGGGAGCCACTGTCGGCCGAACAAAAGAACTTGCTTGCGGAGGGACCGGGATCCGCCGAAAGCCGGGAAGCTCCCGGTGCGGTGCACATGTGCTGTCCCGGCTGCCGATCTCGGCTGCCCGCCCGTCCCCGGGAACCGCTTACTCTGACCGAGGGTGCACACTCGTCCGCGCCGCACATAAACCCCCGCGAAGCGGCGCAGCGTGCCTCCCGGGGAACGGGCTGCCGGGGCACCGCTCCGCTCCACCAATTCGGGCAACGCCGCGGCTGCCAGGGGGAGTCGGGACGGACGGGACAGCCGGCTACCCCCGGACGTGCACGGAGGGAGGGCATTCACCGGAGCCCTCGGGCGGGGAGGGACGCGAATACCCGTCTTGCCCGGAGCGACGGAGCGTCCTCGGCGGTGGCAGTGCGGGGAGGGCGCGCTGCCGACAGCACTGGTTCCCGCTGTCCGGTGCGGGACGTGTCGCTGCCAGTGCGCTTCGGGGCGGACACACACACACACACACACACACACATACACATACACACACCCTTCCTCGAATGCTGTTGCGTGCGGGGCGTCCGCCAGGCGCGAGTCTGCCCGGGCGGGGCGGGACCGCGCGTGCCGCCGGCCGAGGTTCACTCCCCTCGGCCCCCCAACAGCCCGTCCCCCCCCATCCCCAGCCTCCGCTCTCCCGCGCCGCGCGCCATTGGCTCACCGCACGCGCCGGCCCCCGCGCGCGCGCCATTGGCCGCTCCGACACGCGACCGGCGCGAGTGGAGGGCGGGCTGCAGGAGGGGTGGGGCGCGAGGGAGGAGAAAGAGGGGGGGGCTCAGGGGGGAACGCAGGGCGGGAGGGGTGGGGGGGACCCCGGCGCGTGCCGCTCCTTAAAGGGGGGCGCGGCGCCCGGCCGACACCGGAGACGTCGGGGCGCCACGCGCGAGGCGGGCTGCCACGCCGCGAGCCGCCCCCGCTACCTGCACCCCCCACCACCCTCCCCCGCCCGCTCCGCATGTGCGCGCGGCGCCCGCGCTGAGAGCCATGAGCCTGCCGCGGGGCGCGTGGGCCGAGGGCGCGCGGGAGCGCGGGGCACCAGAGCCGGCGTCGGTGCCGGAGCCCGGCGGGTGCGGATTCGGCGCGGGGTGGCTGGGCGTGTGCTGCGCCGCGCGCCTGCCCGCCGCCTCGCCGCGCTACCTGCTGCCCTCCGCCGAGGAGGAGGAGGAGGAGGAGGAGGACGCGGCCGAGCTGGTGGGCGGCGCGGCGCGGGGNCGCGGGGCACCAGAGCCGGCGTCGGTGCCGGAGCCCGGCGGGTGCGGATTCGGCGCGGGGTGGCTGGGCGTGTGCTGCGCCGCGCGCCTGCCCGCCGCCTCGCCGCGCTACCTGCTGCCCTCCGCCGAGGAGGAGGAGGAGGAGGAGGACGCGGCCGAGCTGGTGGGCGGCGCGGCGCGGGGCGGCGGGAGCAGCCCCGGCGTGGCGCGTGGGGCCGCGGCGGCAGTGGGTGGCGGGCGGCCGCGCGGCGGCGGCGGCGGCGGGCCCGGTCTGCGGGCGCAGGTGAGCGGCGTGCAGAAGCAGCGGCGGCTGGCGGCCAACGCGCGGGAGCGGCGGCGGATGCATGGGCTGAACCACGCCTTCGACCAGCTGCGCAATGTCATCCCTTCCTTCAACAACGACAAGAAGCTCTCCAAGTACGAGACGCTGCAGATGGCGCAGATCTACATCAGCGCCCTAGCCGAGCTGCTACACAGCCCCGCAGGCACCCCTGACACCCCCGGCAAAGCCGAGCACCGCGGGGCTCCCTTCGAGCAGCCCTGCGCCGCCGGGACCGGGCCGCCGCCGGCACCGCCGCCGGGGCCGCCCAGAGCCTCGCCTCCCGGGCACGGCAGGACTCGCTTTCCCCCGCCGCCGTCAGCGGGCGGGTACTCGGTGCAGCTCGACCCGCTGCACTTCCCCTCCTTTGGCGAGGGCGCCCTGATGGGACAGAGAGCCCCTTCCCCCGCCCTCCTCATGCCTCAGCCAGGGCAGCCGCCGCAGGAGAGGAGCAAAACGTCGCCCCGGTCCCACAGGAGCGACGGGGAGTTCTCGCCCCGCTCCCACTACAGCGACTCGGACGAGGCCAGCTAGGGCCGGGGCGCCGACCCCAGCACCTCCCGGGCGCCCCTCTGGGCACGGACTCCGCCGCGGGGTGGAGCGGCCAGCCAAGAGGCATCGGCTGCCTTCGGGCACTGTGAGATGCTCCCGGCTTCTCCCTCCCCTGGCAGCTCCTGGGTTTGTCCGTCCAGGGGAATGGCTGTTAGCGAGTGACTGTGCCCGCCCTGTCTGTCAGGGTTGGTTGGTTTTCTCGTTTTGTTTTCCTTTTTTGTTTCAAATTTTAGTTACCACTTTTAAAGTTTCTTTTGCCTAGAAGTCGTTGCCGTCCCCTCCTGCCAACACGCCACCTTGCAGCGCGGAGCCTGGCTTGTACCGCCGGCGAGCAGGGGATGCTCAAGGAGAATTTCGTCTGGGTCCGCTGCCGCTACCCGGCGAACGGCGATGTCGCCGTCCCCCTCCCTGCAGGACAGCGGTCCTGCCCTGAGTCGTATCGCTGTGGAAGCACATGCACACACACACACAATTTACGCACCGTCGTGTCCTGAAAATAACGGAGAAAAGAGGGAATTTCCTTAGCGCATCACGTCGGCGTCTTTTGGGGGGAAACTCCGCGCAAGCACTTTATCAGCGGCTGGAGATGCGGTTTCAAGAGGACTGAATGACTGAATGCCAACCCGAGACCGATATTTAATTAAGCCACTTAATCCCAACGCTCTCTTATAAACGAAAACAGTTTTGTAGTGTCAAACTTTTATGTCCGTTTTATTTTGCTTTTGTGATAAATAGGAAACGTATTTATTATGGAGTGTTCGCTACTATTTCTGCTTCTCCTTAAAACAAACAAAACAAAACAAAACAAAACAAAACAAAAAAAACAACCAACAAACCCCAAACCCAACCTTTTCTAAGACGAGAATCGTTTATTTTCATTTTAGCAAAGCCAGCTGCCATTGTTTTATGTATTTTAATTTTAATTTCTGGTTTTGAGATCAAATAAACGTGGAAATAAATTTAAAAACACAACACCAGCCTGCAAGCGCGGTCGGGTTCAGCTTTTCTCCTCGCACGCCCGAAGCTGGGCCGGTGCCAGAACCGGGCGGAGAAGCCCCGGGGCAGACCTGCCGCTCCGTCTCCCGGCAAAGGTGCCGTGGGGTCTGTATCCCGCGCTGCCGTGTAATCGCAACAAGTGCAGGGCTTGGGACTCTGGGCTGTCCGCGCACCGCCGCCGCTCGAGTACTGTCGTTCCCTTCTCCCCGCCCTTCCTCGGTCAGGACAGGAGCCGGTCGCCCCACTGAGTCTGGTCTGTCCCGCGGGGGTCAGCGTAAGCCCTTGTAAAAGGGTTAGGAAAGCCGCTATGATCTGGGGGACCCGCGAGCAGCGCGGTGGGTCCCTGGGCTGGGGTTAAACCCGGGGGATGGAGGAGGGGTGGAGGTGGTGGTGGTGGTGATTCTTTGCCCAGCCTGCCCGTGGCACCGAACCCGGGGCTAAACCGGAGCCGTGGCGGGGTCCCGCTGGGATCAGCAGGTGACACCGGGGAGGTGGGATTTGTCCAGGTGCTACCGGGACCGAGCCCCCGCGGGAGCTGAGCCCTTGAGAGCGTGGCTTTCTCCCGCAGAGACAGAGCACCTGCCCCCGGTAACCCGGCGGCCGCCCGGTACCTGCCGAAACTGAGCCGGCGTACGGCCCCGTAGGGTGAAAAGGTCACTGTACCGATGGGTAGGGTCCGTTTCCCTCCTGAAACCCACCAGCTTTCCCCAGGTGGGTCACCTTTGGTTTACAGTATTTATTTATGGGCTCTGGGAGCCGGTCTCACTTTACATAGGGAACACGTGTGGGCTCCTAGCACTGACTGGAGTGATGCGGCGGAGCACAGTATCACTGGTTTGGGGTGTTGCGCTCCAGCAACAGCGCAGCACTCCCTGACCGAAGGTCTTTATCTTCTTCTTTTTCTTTTTAACACTTCTTTGAAAGAGATACCCTGCCGCATTTCCATGTTAAGGTTCAGCTATAACGTTTGCATAACAACCGCCTGGCAGCCCCCCTCTCTTCCACTCCGTTAACAAGCTGTAACATATAGCTGCAGGTTGCTATAATCTCATTAATATTTTGGAAACTTGAATATTGAGTATTTCAGACTGCTCATTCCCCATATGCCGGGCCACTCCCGCTATGCTGGCTGGTTCCTTTCTCTCCATTATTAGCAATTAGCTCCTACCTTCCAAAGTCAGATCCAAGTATCCAAGATACTAGCAAAGGAATCAACTATGTGTTGCAAGCTAAGCATGCTTAATATCTCCCAAACAAACAAAGAGACAACATTTCTTTAAGTAATGAAGATGGATAAATCGCTTTATTGAGCCCACGGCAGTGTTTGTTTTGTACAGACCAGCGCAAAGTTTTTTAACTAGAGCGGGGACGCGCTCCAGTCCCTGGAAGCGGTTTCACCTGCTTTGCTTCGTGGGGTTTTATCGTTTTAAACGGGCTTTTATTTGAAAAGGGCGAGTCAGATGCGCACTATCCGAGCGTTAAATTTTGGCTGAACGCTAAATATCCTCCGGAGTGTGCGAAACCATCGCAGAGGGGGAGGTCTTTTGGGAAGTGGGGATCCGCTTTTGTGCGAGGCTCCGGGCAGCTCCGCTGCCTTCCGAGCCGCAGCCGCGGGGTCTGGAGCGGGACTCTGCCCGCCCGGTTCGGCGGCGGCGTTATCGCGGGGGTTTCGGGGGGCGAGGCGCGGTGGTGCCAGGTTTGCCAGGGCGCATCGCTGCCTTGCAGTTCTCTGGCTGCTGTTTGCTCAACCTCTGGCCTCGGAGAGGGAGGAGGAAGGGAAGAGGGAGAAAGGGTTAAACCCGGAGAGAGGAGACCAGAAAAGCGCAAGGACCACGGAGGAGGGGGTAGGGGGGAGCTGGTCGTGGGGCCAGTGTTTCTTAATTAGAGCGGGGCGGACAATGCGATGGGGCGGACAATGGGGGGGGGGGGCCG